>JAXQQM020071101.1:0-82639 GCA_034641835.2 Pinus albicaulis
TGATATTTTCTCCCTCATGTCATTCTTGCATCACCTCGTTGTTTAAGCATGCCAATTGTCTACCACTTGTACCAATTGGCACATGTCAATCTCTGAGTGGTTCCACATTTCACCTATTTTTGGCCCACTTGACCACCTGAAAAACTCAAATCCACACGCCATGTGTCTTTCTCATGGAGTGCCACATGTCTCCTACACTATGTTTAAGTGATCAAACTATTTGCAAAGGTCAATTTTTTTTTTCGTCAACACTTCTTTTCTAGGCACGACACCTGTTACTTGTTTAATCTGACGATCACAGTCTCTCGGGTTACCTTATAGGTTTGACATACCACTGGTTTCTGGTATATTTCCATGGAATCAGTCTGAAAATACCAGCAATAATCCACACACCTACAAACGTCGACAAACCTGTCGTTTTAGTAGCTGCATTTTCACAACTGCCAATACACCTGTCGTTTAGTTGCTGCATTTCGGCAACTGCCAATACACTTGTCGTTTCATTCTCCTAGACTCTGTGTATGCATATTTTTCATATAAATTTATCACGAAGTTGGCTACAGTGCTTTGACATGCCTTTGAATATTTTTGCAGGTTAGAAGACATTTCAGGCCAGAGCTATTAAATATACTTGATGAGATAGTTGTATTTGATCCTCTTTCTTGTGATGAGCTCAGAAAATTTGCTAGACTACATATGAAATATGTAGTGATTCATCTTGTAGAGAGAGGTGTTGCTTTAGGGGTTACAGATGCTGCTCTAGATCTTGTTCTTCAGGAAGCCTATGATCATGTAAGTAATCACTTTGTTTTTCTTTCTTTCTTATTCACAGTCTATATTGCCAGGGGATGTGCCCATTATGGTTTGTTATGAGACCATTGTCAATTTCATCACCGTCCCTCATTATATGTTTGATTGTGTTTATAAATAATAAAAAATTATTACACCAAACAATAAACAATTAACTGTACTATGAGTAATAAATGTAAATGCATTAAGTATAATTTCTTTCTTGCTCTCACTTGGTGGTGTCTATATCACTAAGTGTGTCTTCTTTAAAATTATAGTTACAACCCGAGCCAGTGAACAATCCCATTTTCCCCCACGTGAGTGATATCTTGTAATAATTCTTATTATAATTTCCTAACCTCTACTCTCACTAGGTGTCTATATCACTAGGTGTATCTATTTTAAAATTACAGTTTCAATGGTAGATAAATTTTTATCTTAAAATTATAGATTTGATGGTGGTACCTTGTGATTGATAATGCAGTTTGAAGCAACTTTGGCTTTGACTAATATAGTCTTAGGAACCTTTGAGAATACAAAGGTTGTGATTGATTATGGGGCACTACCTATATTTGTGGAACTTCTTACCTCTAGGAATGATAATGTTCGAGAACAAGTAGCACATTTATTTTAGAGGCATAAAATTATTCTTCCCAACTATATTTATATGTCTGTAATTTTGGAATTTGATTTAAAAAAATAGTACCGAACTTTGAGTTCAACTAGTGTTCGTGTAAGGCTGTTTGGGATTTGGGAAATATTGCTGGAGACTCTACAACATTTAGGGATCTTTCCCTCAGTCATGGAGCTCTGAGGTAGGTGCTTGCCCAGTTGAATGATATTGCCAGAATTTCAATGATAAGAAATGCTACATGGGCTTTGTCAAAAATTTTCCGTGACGTAAACCCCAACCACTATTCGAACAGGTAAGCATAATACATTTTCTGTCTCTTCTTCTTAGTTCGTAGATACTGTGGATTTTTTTTATAGATCTTGGTGCTTGGTAGATTTGGACGTAATATGGACCTAGGCGCTTGTTCATTACAATGAATCCGCATCAGGTTTTATAAAATGCTCAGAAATTTGTGTTTCACAAGGGGATTACCCTTGCTTGCAATTATCGATTATCAATCACATTCAAAAAAATTCTTTCATAGCATTGCTGAGATCTTTTTAGGTGAATTTTCGAGGTAATTTCACAATATCTGAACTAATTTGTCTGTCCTTTTCAATACTCTGCGCTTGTAACAGAACCAGAAAAACAATCTAGTGGCCAATGCAACAACAACACGACCTCATGTTGCAATGCCTACAATTCACCCTCTCTGCATGCATGAATGACTATGGCACACCCTCTTTTGTGAACATGTATTGGAGCTGAAGGTACTAGTTTCCATTAGGATCATGGAATTCTACATCCAAAATAGTATCAAATTCCACTGCAATAGTATTCCCCGGTGAGGGCATCAGTTCATTGAGACCTATTAGACTCATCACCCCCAAATAGCCTCCAGGGCTACCTAGAGTGTGATCATCTAGAGCAATAAAAAATTCTGATCCATCCCCAATTGAAACAAGAACAGGTCCCACATTGGTTACAGAAAACGAGAAACACGTTTTGAAAGAAGAAGAAACTTTTGCATTAGGGTCCAGAAATCTAACTGGTCTATTGTATAATGCCCTACCTGCACTTCAAATTGGTACTCCCAACTCCATGCGAAGGCTTACTGTGCCATTCTTCAGATGAGCATCTTAAGCTGAAGTTTGATTCCAAAAAAACCAGTCCACGATTACTGTAGGCTCTCTTTATTAAAACGTAGTGTTTCCTATTTAACCTAATTGTATCTATGGTTAATATCCCTGGCAATCATTCATTTCCTAAATGTCTACACCATGAATCATGATAAGTAAATTGAAACATATGTTAAACAAATCAAGGTCTGTATTTTTTCCCACAATAGAGAATTTCCATAGTAATCAACTTTTAATGCTGTCCTTGCAGAGTTTATCACCTCGATCTAACCAGAATATCTCCAACCTAATGCAGCAAATAATAATAAATTATTTTTCTTTAGTATAGAAACTATTGGTGATTATGTATTTTGTATAGTTCTGACACCTTGAGTGCATGGTTGATTTTATTTAGCTAAATGTGAAATGACCGAAAATTTAGCTTAAGGATATGGAACGTTTAAGGTTTAAGGAAACCTTGTATATATTTACAGTAATTCTACGTATCATTCTATCATTTTTTTGGACTTCTCTTTTATACTTTGTTTCTCTGATATTTGTCTTTATCTTGATTTCATCAAGACTTAGAATGCAAATTTTTAGATTAAAGGCCATTTTGCACTACTAGATTAATTTATGCATTAGGTTGAAATAAATTAGGAACAAATCCATAGATTCTGGTTTTTGGACTAATATCTGTCAAATCGTTGCTTAAAATAAGCTTATATATCTACCAGGTCTTGCTAACTGTGAACTAGCACACAACCGACAATAACCAAATTACTATGATTTATTTTAAGTGACTTTGATAGAAAAGTCTTAATTGAAGTTATTGAGGACATATCGAGCAGTGTGAAGCAGTGCTCTGATTATAAATAGATGGTGAGTTACACCAGTGGTTATAATCATTTGGCTGTGTATATTAACATCTGGTATTGTTCTTCTTAGCATTAAAACTAAATTTTCCTTTTGGATATCCTATACATGAGGTAATCTCTTTTTCTTCATTATTTAAACCACATTCTCGATCTCGGATTTCACTTTCAGAAAATAGCAATTTTTTTCTGGTAATAGAGTTAATATACCATTTCTAAGGTGCAGAGACCTCTTCAAGCCGAGTTCTACTATCTATTTTTTTATAACAGCTTAACTAAAATATGATGAATATTTCATTCCCATGAGAATATTTAGAATTTTCTTGAAAAATATGGCTTGGAAGGCTTTGGAGTTTCCCTGATATAGACTTTGTAAAGCTCACCTAATGCATTATACCAACATTACTGTTCAAGAGGTAGTCTTACAAAGTTGTACGACTATTTCATTTAACCTTTTCGTAAGGCATCAACCTAAAGGGTAACCCTGACTGATATGTTTCTCCCTTTTATTTCATTAAACATATCTATAAATGCCTAGGGGATATTTTTTACATTGTTCTGCAGTTTTTATTTCATGACCTTGTCTAGCAGACAATGAAAACTTTAACATGTTGAATCTCTAATATATTATCTTCAAAGGTCATTTACTACATGTATGCCAGATTCATTAGCATTTTGGTTAGACTTTTGTTGTTTAGGTCATTGAGTAAATCACTGTGTTGTGATCCTTCACAACCCTCCATTTGTTCTAGGTAATATAACATGTTAATTCATGGGTTGTAAGTTTTTTTGTTTTGGCAGTTAGTGGCAAGCCAATAGTTTCTAATTTTCATAGAATTCACTCGTGGAGTTTTCAACGTGGAGATCTCATTATAAATACTCATCTTCAGGGTATGCTTTAATAAGAAAAACTTGTATTTGATTTGAGGATGGAAACATATTATTGTTTATATCTACTTAGCTCATGTCATCCTCGTTGAGTTCTTTTGTTCATATTTCTGTTGTCTCATTTTGGAGGTCCATTTGCTTGTCTCTCTCTCTTATGTAGTGTATCCAAGGTGGGTGATCAAGTTTGATCAACCTAAATCTTTCATTTTCTGTCACATTCTTTTATATTCTCCTTAATGTTTCCTTCTTTGCTCTTATTTTCATAAAATTCAAATCCATTAGTCATTGTTATAAAACAACACAAAAAAAGGTGAAAATGAATTCTTAGTTTTTGTTCTGCCTTTCTTTTTCGTTCTATGTTTTTTCTTCTTCTGTTACACATATCTAATGCCTTTCAGGTGTCAACCAGTACTCATGTAATCCTCTTACATCTTTATAGTGATTTCACAGCAAAGCAATGGTGCTATGCTATTTGTTGATTGGCCCTCAAACAAGTTGTTATCCTAGTAATTAATGTGTAAGTTGTGGCACTCTTCTGGGTTAGCTATTGATGGTTCATTCAGCAGCGGTCTTGATTCTTTGCAGATTTATAGGGATATACGAAGACCGATGATTGTGCTTTTGATCATATTAATATTTTGAAAACGAATCAGACTTTGAGGAAGAGTACCTTTTCTACATGTTACTCGATCTGGGCGTAGTTTAAAGAATGGCCCATTGATTTTTTGCCTACAAGACCGTGACAGTGGTTTTGACAATATTTACATATTTGAGACTATGATACAAACCTGTGGAAGGCATCTTTTCAGCATGTTGCTTAATCAAGCATGGTTCAAAGAAAATGGTCTATTGTTTTATTTGCCTTGCACAGAGAAAATATGCCAAGCACTACCATGATCTTGTAGAATCCTGCATTTGAATTTGGGAGTCACTTGAACCTATTGTGGAAGAAGTTTAGGTTACAGACCAAGTTTAGAGTTGTTTTAAGTTTCCCACCTGATACATATTTAAATATATTTAAATTTGGATATGCTTCAGATATTTTGTTTTGTTATATTGGAAGTTGAAAGTTGTAGATGGATTATATCTAACTTTTCAATTGAGGGCATTCTTTCTAAAATTCCAAATTTGACAGTTTTTGAATGGCTTTCTTGTTATTGCTTTCATAATTTATTTTTTTGAAGTATCTCCTTATTTGAATAGTGTATATGGAAATTCAGAGATTCCCTTAATATTTCTTTCACATTATTCTATCCCTACCCAATTGTATATGTGTTGCATAATTTGTGTTGGTTTCTTAAAAGGAAATGTAAAATTTTTGGGTTTATGTTTAGGACACTGTTCCGATTCGTCGTCACTGACATAATCTTGAATAGTGTCACCCAACTGTCCTCGCATGTGTTGACCTTCTGTTGACTTGCTATTGCAATGCCATTTTCTAATTTTGTAGTGTTCCATATTTTATTTGTCCAGTGAACATGGCATGCGTTGAATTTTTGCATAATGACATTACTCTACATGCCGATTTTTATCCCCTCGAGAGTCCTAAAGCAGCCTTATGTGCAAAGATTAGTGTTGGTTTATCAAAATTGGGCAATTTATTTTCTTTATATTAACAATAATCCCTGATTTGAATTTGTAGCACTAATATTGGGTATCTTGGTTTATCATGCCTCAAACTTTAGTGGCGTTGATCAACACAAGCTTCAATTTGTGGCAACCAATATCAATTCCATTTCTAGAGGCTTGAGAGGGATTGACAACCATTTCTGTATCCTTCTACTCAAATAGGTCAATGAGCCTCACTAATGCGATTTCAAGTAATGTTATTGCCTTCTTTCGGCGTTCCCTTGCACCTCCCAGTGCAATTGCTAGTTTATAAATTTTACAACTACATTCGAAACGAGGCTCATAGCCATTTTCTTTTATATGCAACACATATATTAAAAACATAACAAAACTATTTAAATAACTAAATCTATTAAAATGATCCTGGGGTCCACAATTATAAATGTTTTAATATATATATGAAATATATATATATATATAGATATATATATATATATATATATATATATATATATATATATATATATATATATATATATATATATATATATATATATATATATATAACATATATACGTCACATTTAAAACAAAATATTACCAAAACTAGTGTGGGACCTTAACAAACAATAAAACTATTCTACCGTGCGTTATATAAAATAAAATATAGAACAAAACCTTTGTCAAAACTTCAAACCAACCCTTTAGCCGTGGAGCTCGCCGAACTTCAAATGACGATAAACCATAATTCAAACCAAATTTGCGTTCCAAAATAGCCTGCTGACGTTGGCCAATTTTGTGACGCAAAAAACAAATGAATTCCACCCTAACCTTTTTCGGGTCCGAATTTGGGCTGGCGTACTGAGAGAGAGTTGTGACGCGAATTTATTATCAAATTCTCCCTTATCTTTTTCGGGTCCAAATTTCCACTGCGCGAGCGGCCCAAACAAAGATCCGCTCCAATCAATTTCCGCCACGTGTCCTCAATCAAAAGTTGCCCTGTTCCCAGATGTGGGTGCATTCGATGGCGTTTAAGGCGATGGGACACGGATATGGCGATTTCATATCAATCGCATTAAGTTTTAACGATGTTCAATCAGTAGATATTTAAGTTCCAAGGTTTTCACATCAAATCGCATTAAGTTTTAATGTTGTTCAAGATCGTACCTCCACTCCTATTAGTGATTCCACATGCTCCAATATGATCCGGCCTTCGGCTCTCATCAATGAGAGATTAATTATGACGGGCGTTCTTCGATGCCATTGCAATCGGGTCGATAAAATGGCGTTTCGCTATGGTTTTTCAGACGAGCCACAACCTTTGAATTGAAGATGCTCTCCAGTTGTTGGGTTACATTTCCTACTCACTGTGACGAGAAGGAGAAGTGGCCAGCTGAACTGCTGCTTAGAACTTGGTGCAAATCTACATTTCTCTCGGTCTGTTCTGTGTCTGTCTTCCTCGGTTTCTTGGAATCCTGGTTCTCCATATCGTCTTGTGCCCACTGCTAAGATTACACCCATGCCTCGCCTACATCAAAGGATGCATTGCCACAGGGGGAGCACTAGAGGTCAACCCCTGTGCGCACCCTCCAGCCCCTCAACCGAGTCATCTTCTGGCCAGTCCAGTGATTATTACGAAGGTTGCTATCCAAGCACAAGAAGTGGGCGGGGTCGGGTTCTAGGATCTGGCCACTGTATGGGCTCCCCTCCTCCTCTTCTCCCCACCACTTCACCAACTTCTCCCATGACGCGCACTACGCTTTTTTCCTTTAATTTCTCTCTGAACCACCCACGAATCACAGCTTCAATCATCGTGGTTTTCCATGAGGAGGCCCAAGTGGAGGAACAATGCACCCGTCCAGTGGGTCTGAGCTCAGAAAATTCCGGCCAACATTCGGGCATTCAGGAGGGGAGTGGTGGCATGAATGTGGAGATAGCACTTGGCGATCCTGTACCTTCCGAAGGATGGTGCCAAATCGTCGAGGAACCACCAGAGGAGTAGTTTGGTTAATTTGGTTTTCTTGCTTCGCAGCCCACTTAATTGGGCATGTTTTAGATTATATTACTGTGTTGGACCTCTGTAATATTTTTGAATTCTATAAACGTTCAAGATTGGTTTCCCATATGATGGTAGTCTTCTTTTTTGATTTTTTGATGACAAATTTGCCATAAGTCAGGGCAATGTTTTTGACTTCAGTCATGCTGTAATTTTATTCCCACTGTTAATAGATTAACTTTACTTAGAAAAACAAATGTTGCCCTCTTTCTATTTTAAACCTATTTTTTGAAATACAAAGCCATGTTTATATGATTGTTTGTAGTCGAAGTGCTGCGGGGTTGTTTATTATATTAATATTTCACGGTCGAATTATGTTCATAACAATTGGAAAAAAAACATGTTGCCCTGTTTCTATTTTAAACCTGTTTTTTGAAATACAGAGCCATGTTTATAGTCGAAGCGCTGTGGGGTGGTTTATTATATTAATATTTCATGGTTGAATTATGTTCATAACAATTGGAAAAAAAAAATGTTTCCCTGTTTCTATTTTAAACCTGTTTTTTGAAATACAGAGCCATGTTTATATGGTCTACGTATTATACTCGTTCTCTGCATATCTACAGGAACCTTTTTTCTATGAACTGGGTGGATGTTGTAGCAGGCTACTAATGAAAACAAGCGAGCCTAAACCTTACATCTCGAATGCGATAGATTGTTACAAATTTTGGAATCAAGCGAGCCTGATCTTACAAGTGATCCTGGGTTTCTGCAGATGGTTTTTATTTCCGGTAACAAGCGAGCCAGAACATACAATCGACCTTGGGTTTATACATATTTTTGCTCTATCATGGATGCTTTCTATGTGAGGTGTATATCAACAGTACATGTCTCTGCATGTTTCCTGTATCCGCTTCATGATACTATTTTATGTGTTGACAGGTTATCACTCTGCCTTCAAAACTAGCGATGCTGGTCTATGTTGTTGGTTTATTGATATGGTCTGATGGCCTTTTCATATTTTGGACATATCACACTCCTCACATGATTATCTTTTTTCTCTATTCAAGGATTTTGGGTACTTTAATTTGTATTTGGAACAATGGAGGTTGGTAATTTATCTATTTCTTTACTATTCTACATACTGCTATTTCACTTTCTTATAGATGCCTAGGGCATATTTGGATGCTTTCTCAGATTTTCAACAATCTCCATGTGGACTGTTACTAGGTTTTATATCATGTCCCTGTATGTGACATGGGGTATTTTTCTATCATTGTCTGGGGTGGGACTTCCACTTTCTGGATGGATATTTGGGTTCCAATATTTAGATGTGAAAATGTAATGACTTCATGGACTGTTTTTCTTCATATAATATATTCAAAAAAACGTTTTTTTCTCTTATGAAAAAAAATGATTGTTTATAGTCGAAGCGCTGCGGGGTGGTTTATTATATTAATATTTCACAGTCATTGGAACACCCACAATTCATAACAAATATTGGAGATTTACTGTCCTGTTTTAAAGTTTCATTTTTTTTTAAATTGAACCCGTCGTCGGTATACCGACGCTTTGTAAGCGTCGGTATTCTGATGTCTTGAACGATTTCCGTAGATCTTGTGATGTCTGTCGATATTGCGACAGTTCTTCCTAGGGTCGGTATTACAACGCCTATGGGACACGTCAGTCTTGCGACACTTTTGCAATGTGTCGGTCTTGCGACACTTTTTTATGGCATCGGAATTGCGACAGCTTAAAAGAGTCAGAAGAGCGATAGTATAAAAACGTCGGAAGAGCGACTTTCAAAATGTTGGACCACATTTCATCGGAATTGCGACAGTTTACAAACGTCGGAAGAGTGACGTTCAAAACGTCGGACAAAATTTTGTTGGAATTGCGATAGTTTACAAACATCGAAAGCGCGACGGTTTGGGAAACGTCGGAAGAGAGACACTTGTTTGGAAGCGACGGAAAAAGTGTCGGTAGTGTGACACTTTGTCAGTGCGTTGGAATTTCAACATTATGGCAAACCACGTTTTGCACGTCCTTGACCTGTCGCTCTTGCGACGAATATGTGTCAGAATAGCGACGAAGTGGCCGTTGGAAATTGTGCAAAATTTTCTAGTGGTAGAATCATGGCACTACCCTATGGACCTCCTTATATTGAAGACTCAATCTTTAGTAGGTGGTCACCCATTGATCTTAGGAAGACCCTGTCTGCAAACTGTAGGTGCCTACATAGGATGTCGATCTGGGCATATGATCATATCAAATGGGACAATTACGAAGAATTTCAAGCTTTATCCTCCTGCAGAACCTAGCCCATATAAAAATCATTAACCTATCAGAAACCTCTACCTGTAGAAGAGCTTGAACATAAAAACAAAGATGTTAGACTAGTTCTCACTATTGGACATGCTCTTCAACTTAAAACAAAAACTAAAGATGACGCCATTAATGCTTTCATTAATGATTCCAGTTTTGTTTCCAATTCAACTCGACATATTCTAGAATCTGCCATGAGTTGTGAGACATAGGAAAACATTGAACTGAAAGATGGCATTGAAGACATTCCTATAACCTCATCTCATGATAGTACTCCAATAGAGATTGAACCAGGGAAAACACTTAATTTCAACCGAAACCTATCCGAATCTCAGCCCAAATAGCTTTTGAAAGTACTTCAAGATCATCAAGAAGCTTTTTCTTGGGATTATACAGACATGAAGGGTATCTTTGCAAGCCTATGCACTCATCATATTTATATTAAGGAATATTTCCGCCCTGTAAGACAGCCTCAACAGAGAATGAATCATGCTCTCAAAAGCATTGTTAACGAATAATTACAAAATTTGTTGGATGTAGGGTTCATTTATCCCATCTCAGATAGCCAATGGGTATTCCCACTAGTTATCGTTCCTAAAAAGAATGGTAAATTGCAGATTTGCGTAGATTACAGGGAACTAAATAAGGCAACTCAAAAATTCCATTTTCCTTTGCCATTCATTGGCCAAGTCCTGGACACGTTGGCTGGGAAGAAGTTCATTTCCTTCCTAGACGGATTCTATGGATATAACCAGATTCAGATAGCCCCAGAAGACCAGGATAAAACAACTTTCACGTGTCCTTGGGGAACCTTTTCATACAGGGTCCTCCCATTTTGCCTGTGTAATGCTCCTGTTACCTTCTAGAGGGAAATCTTGGGAATTTTTTTTTATTTGGCCGATGATAGCATCGAAATATATATGAATGATTTTACTCCATATGGAAACTCATTTGAGGAAGGATTAGCAAATTTAGACAAAGTACTGAAAATATGTAAAGAGACCCATGTATCCTTGAGTATAGTCAAATGCCATATGATGAGGGAAGAAGGCGTAGTATTGGGAAATTTTCTCTCAACCACAGAAATTCAAGTTGATCCGGCTAAGGTAGAGGTAATATTACATTTCTTGGTACCGAAAACACCCACACAGGTACGTAGCTTTATTGGTTGTGTTGGTTATTGCATGTTCTTTATAGAAAATTTTGCTAAAATAGCACAACCACTATTTCAATTGCTGAAAAAAGATGCAGAATTCTTATGGACTAAAGACTCTGAGACAGATTTCAAGAAAATTAAGGGGCTGGTGTGCACGGCCCCAATCCTCCAAGGACCTGATTGGGCATTACCGTTTCACATACATATAGATGCTGCTCAAACAACAGTAGGGGTTGTTCTAGGACAGTAGGTAGACAAAACACCATATGCAATCTATTATGTCAACAAGAATTTAATGCTTGCTGAATTAAACTATACGATGACAGCAAAATAATTCTTAGTTGTTATTTATGTTCTAAATAAGTTTCAGCACTACATCACCGGGTATTCTATTGTTGTCCATACTGATCATATAGCAATTAGGTATTTGATGAATAAACCTATTACTCCTGGCCGTATTATGAGATGGCCACTTTCGCTTCAAGAATTTGATATTACAATAGTAGATAAGCCAGGAAAATATAATGTAGTAGCTAATTTTCTATCTAGAATGAATAACAATGATGAATGCACACCTAAAGAAGACATTTTTCTCGATGAACATCTTTTTTCAGTATCTACTAAACCTCCATGGTATGTAGATATTACTAACTATATTGCTATAGGGAAAGTGCCTCCTCATTTGTCATACAGGGAATAGCAGAAGATTATTCATCATAGTGCCCGATATTCTGGGATGGCAGGGTACCTTTTTCATACAGGAGCAGATAAGAAAATCCGGCGTTGTGTGCCTAAAGAGGATATTTATGAGGTATTAAAAGCAGTCCATGATGGCCCTTGTGGAGGGCCTTTTGCGGAAAAAAGAACATGCCATAAGGTGTTATAAATGGGATATTACTGGCCTTCTATTTTTCGTGATGCTCAAAATAATGTTAGGAGGTGTGATAGTTTCCAACGTATGGGGTAGCCCGGTAAATCTGATGAAATTCCTTTGAAGGCACAAGTAGTCCTCAAGCCTTTTGAGAAACAGGCTATTGAATTCATTGGACCATTTAACCCACCCTCCCAGCAGAAGTTACACATCTTGGTCTATACTGATTATGTGACTAAGTGGGTGGAAGCCAAATGTATCGCGAAAGCAACAGAGCAGGTAGCCTCAGATTTTCTATTTGAAGAATTTTTTTTTCATTACGGTACTCCAAGGGAGATTGTTTCAGATGGAGGAGCACAATTCACATCACACAATATAGCAAAGCTCATGCAAAAATATGGGGTCAAGCACATAGTGACATCTCCATACCATCCCTAGGTGAATGGACAAGTGGAAAGCACAAAAAATACATTGGAAAACATTTTGAAAAAAACTGTGGCATACCATCGTCGGGATTGGTCTCATAAACTCCCAGAAGCTCTCTGGGCGTACAAAAAAACATGTCAGAATACAACTGGGTTTTCACCATTCGATTTGGTATATGGAAAATTCCGGTTGTTTCCAATAGAATTTGAAATAAGCACACTCAGAACTGTGCTAGAATTTGGGCTAGATCTATTAGATGCTCAGAAACACCAATTGGCTCAGCTTAATGAACTTGATGAAATTCATTCAATGGAGGTCCAACGAACTACTGCTATCCATCAACAGAGAATGAAATGGCACGATAAGTTTATTAAAAATAAGGTGTTTCAAAGTGGAGATTCGACACTACTTTACGACTCCTGTTTTAAGGATTTTAAGGGGAAGCTTTGCACTCATTGGATGGGACCTTATGAGCTGGACACTATATTTGATAATAGAACAGTCAGGCTAGTCACAATTAATGATATACATGCTTCATTTATAGTCAATGGACATCGCCTAAGACTATACCACTAGCTGACCTATGAGGATGCTTTTATTAAACAACTCTATGAGAAATCTGGTTTGAAGGTCATCAATGAAGAGAATCCTTCCTCTGTACTCTTGATGTAAAAAATAAATAAATAAATTAAATAAATAAATAAATAAAGAATAAATAATTATGTTTTATTTTCTTGTTTTTTTGCAGGAGCTACTACTAAGGAGTAAAAAACATAGAAAGACTTTTCAAAGCACCGATTGTTGCTACTCATGGTGTGGTTATTCAGTTGCTGCTACTCATGGTGCTATTACTCAGTTGTTGCTACTCATGGTTCCATTACTCAGTTGTTTTTACTCGCATTTATGTTACAGCGATGCTCTTACACCGATGTTGTTACATTGATGCTGTTACATCGATGATGTTACTTTGATGTTGTAACACCAATGCTATTACTCTGATGCTGTTACATTGATGCTATTACACCAATGTTGTTACACCGATGCTATTACACCGATGTTGTTACACTAATGCTATTACACCGATGATGTTACACTGATGCTGTTACTCCAATGTTGTTACACCACTGCTGTTACACCATTCATATCATTACTACACTATTATCACACCAACTGTCACATCATCTAGGTAGGCTGTCAGGTATGCCTCCACGTCACTTTTGCTGATTTAATTAAATATCCCATGTGGAGATTTTAATTCCACGGAAGACAAAAAATTATGTTTGGGGGGGGGGGGTGTCATCATGACAAGGAAAATGTAATAATTACCTCATAAATTAAATATGACAGCCCACTCATGGTACACCTTATGATTCTTATCAATATGTGGTATCATCATCTAAATCGTATTTGGATCTATAAAATGTCTCATCCACCCTATAATAACAATTATTATTTCTATTTTACCACACTTACCATATTTATTCATGATTTTTCTCAGCTTTCGAGAGTTACCGGCCGTATTTACTGTTACCACCTTTCCATTTTCACTATGTTTTTCATCCTAATTCGGTACCCACCACCTTGCTCAATGATCTTCTGTTACAGGAAGTGTTTGTACAAGTCTCCACAGTATGGGTGGGTTGGCTGTGTGGCATGAGCCTGAAAACACAGTTTTGGTTTGCAACAATCTAGAGGTTTGACAAGTATTTGTCGACGCGGGGTGGGATACCTACTTTGAAAGATTGCAGGTGTTTTATGGAGGTATCACAATGGAATTCACACTCAATTTAGAGGAAAATTATTCGCGGATTAGGGGTCTGGAAGTTCTTATTACAGAAGAGGCAATTGCAGACGTTAGCGGACTAAGGCAATAGGGGTAGCAATGGTTTTCTTGGAAATTTTCTCTTCCAGAATTCCCTGAATTGTTCTTACAAGAAGGATAAAGTGTCGTTCAAATGTGAAGAGGATACGAGCATCGAACGGTACCGTATCCTTGGAATGAAGTTGGAGGCTTCATAATAAAATACATTACCTGCAAGGGTTAGGCTTCAACTCTATTCAAATATCACTTTAGAATTCTAACGCACCTCCGATTTCCGTAGGATTAGGAGCATGCCCTGAACATGCTCTTCTTCCTCTTGAAACAATTGCAACATATGGCATAGGCTGCTCGGCGTTCGTGCTGAATGCCGAAAGTACTTTCCAATCACGGTTTGGTGCAATTATTGGTCATGCACGCAATAAATAGGCTTTGGGGCTCCTAGGAGAAATTCTGCGGGTCCTTAGAAGAAGAGGTAGTAGCCATGATCGCTGCTAGAGAAGAAGAACCAGCCTCTTCGAATGGTCAAGAAGAAGAAGAACATTAAGAAGAAATTAATCAAGAGGAACCTGAGGAAATGGAAATGGAAATTAATCAAGAGGAAATCGAGGAAGAAGAAATGATGGTTGATCAGGAGGGACATGATGAAACAAGAATGGAGGAGGTAATCAGTGACTTGGCTAAGGCTGCCACACAAGAACCAGTCTCGCTTGAAAAACCCACAGAATAAGAAATAAGAATGGAGGAGGTAAGGGGTGACATGGCCAAGACTTCCACACAAGAACCAGTCTCGCTTTAAGAACCCACAGAGAAGGAAATGATGGACATTGTGAAATAAGTCAATACTATTATACAGTTGTCGAATTTTGTTAATAAAGAGCAAAGGAGTGAAATTCTGGATAGAGAGATGGCAAGTGATGTTGTTTTTCAAAAAACAGTATCGCCGACTCATATAAATATGAATACTAATACAGGTGGGGGTGTTACACAAGAACCACCCCAAATTCGGCTAGAACAAGAAAATTTAGCCTATGGAATCGACATTGGACCTCAAGAATCGGTACCAATTATGAAAACAAAGGTGATTCATGAGGAATAAGGAGGTAAAGAAGGAATGAACCGGGAGGCCGATACTGTTCCACAAGAACTAGTATCGACCTCGGTTGAAGTAGCCGTGCATGAAGTCCCGGTCCAAACCAAAATTGAAAGTGATGAGTCTGTTCCCCGTTCTCCGTTCCATTCCCTAATGCCTAGAGGGGTGAGGGGATTTTGCTCGCCCAAACGGATGGAAGAAGTAGTTGTTCCCCCAGTACTAAAATTTGTTGACACAACCAAGACTGGCCTAGTCACCACTGAACCTGAACACTTAGAGGCTTGGAAGAAAGACAACGTTCCTATGGAAGCCTCAGAACACAAGAGGGTCAATGAAGTTACCGACCAAACAGTGGAAGTTCCTGAGGGAAACATAGAGAAGAAGCCCCTGGAGATAGGGAGCCCAACCAAAAGGGCTTGAAAAGAGAATCTGTAGAAAATATTGGTAGCATCCTGCTACCTTCTGAGCCTGTCATAGGCCCATAAACTAAATTCATTGTTAAACATGAATGGGTTGAACAGTGCGAGAAAAAAAGGATAGCTCTCAAGAAGAAGTATCATCTATAGTTCAGTGAAACCATGAGACTAAAAAGGGAGGTTTAGGATTTGAAGAAGAAAGTTTCATGTTTGAAAAGGAAGGTAAAAATTTATAAATGGAAGGCAATAAAGCCGAATATTGAAGTCTCCACAACGGCTACCTAGACTGGCCCGATCGAAGAGTTGTTTGAAGGTTGAGAATTTGTATTGGCCATTGAAATTCAGAAGTGGTGGTCTGGAGCGAGTGGCCATAAGAAGGAAACAACTAGGGTTTGAGAAGAGGCCACCATAGTCATCATAGGGTACATGGATCAATTATATAAGGCCCGACTAAAGCAGGCTAAACATAAGGCCATAATAGATGAATTGGAAGAACAAGTTCAGTTTCTGAAGACAAATAAGGAGAAAATGTTCTCCTTGGCATAGCAGGTAATGGCCTACAGACCTCCTGCACATAGCTATGCCTTATTTCTTCATGAACAATTTTTTTCCTTTTTTCTTGAAAGTATATATAAGGAGATTTGGTATGAAATTGAGGACCCCATTCAATTTCTCCGTATTTTAAAAATTGATGACATTATCGAACAACACTTAATGTGTGAGCTCTATATGCATAGGTATTACTTAAAGCATGATCAATCATTTTACCCCATTCCATTCGTGGGCGACATCCATTGAAGGGCTTTCACGTCCTATACTATCAATCAAATTAAATGGAGAAAGGCCTGGGATACATTTGAAGAAAATCGAGCCGAAAAGCCGTTAATGATGAGAAGAGAGCATGGTTAGTCCTCAAACATTATTAAAAATAACTATACATTTTAACAGATTAAGTTCCATAAGGAACACATGATGGAAACCCAGAAATGGTGCGCTGGCCTATGTGTCAGCCAGATTATGAAGTTTCGCATGGAAGCACTGGACAATTGTTAGAAGAGATGGATGTTGTCCTCCTTAACTGTCAGGGAAAGAGAACCATTTGGAGAAACTAACCTTGCAGGTGCTTTAGAGAGAATGCCACGTTACCTAGAATGCATTCATACCTATGGGGTCAGATGGATGGGATTAAGATTTCAATTTCCCCTTCTATGGTTTCCAGATGAGTAGTATACTTCTGCATATAACGTTGACCCAGACAGGTGGAAGGATGTTGTTTTGACAGAAGGATATAAGCCACTCGGAACAGAAATGGCTACAGAATATGACCTCACACAGCTTCACGCCGATCATATTCGGTCCAACCTGGACCTGAGGAGATGACGAGTTGCATGAGGACACACAGATAGATCAGTTGGGGGGAGATGTTGGGTACAGTATTTGTATATTTTCCTCTCCCATATTACCCTATTTTTCTATCTTTTTCTACCATTATTATTCTTAAAATGCATGAGGTAAAACCCTTCTTCCTATCTTTCATGGGATATTTGACTAATGAAGAATTTGACATGAAGGTTTTACCTTTCTACATATTAAATCCGATATTTCTTCAGATCTGGCTAAAACAGGAGCGTTGCGGTCGCAAGTCAAGGCACAGCCCATTGTCTCCACCGTCTTCCTTATTTTTTGTTACAACATGATAGAATTGGATGTATCAATGATATCTTAGGCATTTTCATAGTTTCTTTCCAGGAAATTTGGTTGCCATTGTAACAAGATGTGTTTTTGTAACAATGAAGTTGTTGAGAGGGATCGAGGGTTTCAGGATAATGGTGGAAAGAAGCCTACGGGCTGTGAATCGGGGTTAAGCCCTTGGATGTACAGATTTTGTAATGAATTTATTTTCTCATTAATTGAATGCACAACATCATACTATTTCTCATGTAATTCGTGAGTTCATAGTAGCCATGATCAGAGAGCTGGGCCCACTCTTCTGATCAGGTGCTGCATTTTCCTTTCTTTTCCTTGCAGTGTTGTGTTTTAATGTGATTTCTTTACTGTTTTTACAATCACGTTTAATTGTTGTGGATGCCTTTTTATTTTTGCGGTTCATTTCATTACTGTTACAATGACTTGTGTGTTATAGATTAAACCTGTGATTTATAGCTGACCATGTGCTTGTATCTCCATATACCTTGTTGTTAGTCTTGAAATAACTAACGTCCCAGGTTGATAATTTATGTGGAGAAAAGGGTTGAATTCTTTTCATATCCAAACACCAATAGTTTGCATGGTTGATGGTGACAAACCCTATATGTTTTTTTTATATGAAAGCATGGATTGATGCAAATAAGCCATTGCAAGTGATTTTGATAATATGGAAGTTGATAACCAGGAGATATGGGAGGTAATTGATCAGAGATGGAAGATGTTGCATAGTCCATTACATGTAGCAACATGATATTTCGACCTTATATTTTGTGGTTTATCAAGAAATAGTAATGAATAATTCATGAATGGAATTTAACATGCTATTGAGAACCTAAATCCAGATCTAACAATTCCATCTTTGGTAAGATGTCAATTGAGGGCATATAGGTTTGAATAAGTGTTATTTGGAACATAATCAATAATGTATGATAGGATCCTAAGTGATCCAAACATATTGTGGGGATTTTATGGATCAAGGGCACAAAAAATGAAAAATGTTGCAATTTGTATCTTAATCCACAGAGCAAGTGCATGAGTGTGTGAAAGGAAATGAAGTTCATTTGACCACATTCATTACAATAAATGAAATAGATTGTTATATGGAGGATTATAAGGTCTTGTTTATATTCTTAGTAAGTTGCAGTTGGCTTTGAAGAATGTGGCGAAAGAAACATCCAATTCCTACGCTCCGTGGATCAACGTTGCTCCTAATGCATCGAGGGATGAAGTGTTGAAAAGTGTAACTAGGTTTGGTCTTCAAAATGACATATGAAATTGATGTAAATAAATAAAAAAAATATTATTGTAATGTTTGTCTCATGGGTTTCATGAGAATAAAATTTTATTTTTAGCGATTGATCCCATTGTGAGCGTTCAGGATTTGTCATCAAGTCATAAAAGTCAATTGGAGTCTATGTCATGTATGAAGGACCCTTCTTGGGCATGCTAATTTTTTTATGAGTCATTCAAAGAGTCAAAAGACCCTCCAAGAAAATAACACATAACTCCTAGCAAGTTGTCTTGAAAATGGAATATGATGTCCTCCAAATGACACGTCGTCTCACCCTCCAACAAGTAAGATTATTTGATGAGGATACAACTATAAATAGGGTAGGTCATATTTCATTTCAGAGACAATATTTCAGCGAAGGAAGTCTGAAGTCAAAAGGTGTGAAGGTCATCAAGAAGAAGCCTCATAACTAGCAAAGAGAAGCAAAGAATCAACGAGGTCTTTTAACTTTTTTTTTGGTATTTTTTTTGGGCCATATACCCTGTACACATGCTAGATTACATACCTAAAGATTGCAGGAAGAAGGAAATATTGCAACCCTCTAAGGCCACCGAGTTTAGGAAGTAATAAAGCCTAAAAGGTAGCCAAGCTGAAGGAATAAATTCTCCTTCTAGAGCGAGGAAGATAAAGGCTTGAAGTTGGTCAAACTCATGTGCTAGGGTTTTCGAAATAGAGACAATGAGTGCATTGTTGAATGAAAGACCGAAAATTTGAAGTATAGTGGAGATGCAAAGGAGACAAGTAGTTGGATAAAGCGTTGACTTGGGAATGAAAGAGAAAAAGTGAAAGGGAACTTGTGTCTCGGTCTTCGAGTGGAAAATAGGTCTAGTGTCTTTCTCTTGGTATTTTTCAATTGAATTTAGTATAAGAAGAAAGATTCATTTTGGTTTTCCTCTCAAGTGGGAGAGGTTTTGGCCATGGATGATCACCTATATTTTGTGTCTCTTCTCTCTTTATGGTTTATGAATTGGTAGATATTTGATGAAGAAGAATGTTAATTAAATAAGTAAAATAATATCTTAATCTAAGAAGTAAAAATCATTCACAATAAATTACCATAAGTAGAAAATCACCTAATACTTGATGCCCTAGATTTCTCAACATGATATCAGAGCAAAGGTGACGAAGTCAAGGAAGGGAATATTATTGACAGACACTTAAGGATTGAATATTGTGAAATAGATATAAGAAAATCGAAGGAGATCAAAGTTACGTCAATATCCACATCAAAGTATCAAAACCTAAATCAATGAAGAAGTTTACTTCAAAAGAAGCCTTGGGATCTTATAGTGATCATTGAAATACCACAAAGACCGTTATAAAATTGAATATATGTACAGAGAAAGGAAGCTTCATGGCCAAATATCACTTCATCATCTTGGAAAAAGTTAAAACCCTAGAAAAATTTCAGGGATCTATGCTCAATAATCACCAAAGGAATCATCTTGAAGGCCAGTTATCTAAAGAAGGCCAAGGGAAATGTCATCATCTTAAAAATATTATAAGTAAAGTTTTTACACAACATTTTTTCACTATCCCTATACTCCCAATTACAAAATCTTGGAGAACCCCTAAAGTGGTCCCTGTGTACTTTTTCCATCATGGAAATCATCACTTTGACTCCCATACAGTCTGAAGATCAATCTCTCTTTTGATCATTTCTGGAGTAGCTCCCTAAAAACCTACTTTTTTGGAGTGGTACGACCCTTCTGTGTCTCACCATCGCTGCTGGCCCATCCTTATTCTGTGACCAGCACTGATCGGTGCTAGTATGGACCTCATACCCATGCTAATCTACTTCCAGAAGATTCTTTAAAATGGAAATGAAGCTTCATGGCCTAGAAGCTTCGAGACTAGAGAGGTAGATGTTTTTTGATCAGGATATGGCATAGCTTCCTCCCTTGGGACTCTTTCTCCTATAAAAAAAGAACTACCCAAGGAAAGAAAAAGAACAAAGAGAGGTTTGAAGATGGCTATAGGCATAGAAGGAGAGATTTCAGACCCTTAGCCTTCTGATATCGCGTTGAAAAGAGTGCTTTGGACACATGCCCAGATTCAGACCCACCGAAGGAGAGCTTTGACATCAAGGAATAGGTTTTAACTCCTATTCTATTAATAATAAGATACAACATATATTTATTTTCCATTCTTGTCCATGTTGATGATAAGAAAAATAGAATTCCTTGATCAGCTAGATAGATGGTTTTTATTATATGCATGTTGCACTTTTATGTTTCTTGTTGTTTTTTGGTCACTTGCACAAGTAATCGAACGTTGGTAGCAGTGGAGATCAAGCTTCGAAGAGCGAAGGACCAAAGAGCTTGGACAAGGAGCAACATCGCAACATCAGACTATGGTAGGCCATCTCCTTCGATCTATGTTTCATTTATAATCTAGGAAAGTAGGTACTTTTCTTGTTCCCTTTCTTGCTAGACCCACCCTAGAGCTAGAGGGATCATCTCTATCCATAGAGAGGATCTACCCAGAAAAAAAATTGGCAACTTCACTGAGGAGTCACTACCTCTAGTCTCTTTCCACTCTTTAAGTTTTTTATTTCTCTTCCATCTTTCCTCGAATGTCTATCTCTCCATTTTTCTATATTTTGGGACTACTTACAGTCATCAATCTCTTTTCCGAACTGATATGCCTGGATTTGTTTTAACAAACCCTTTTTTTGTCATTTTCCTTGATTGACGCTGTTAATTCTCTGAAATACATATTGAATAGTGCTAGATGTTTTAACACTGAAGTGCTTATCCCCTTCTAGTGCAAGTTTCAACTTCACAGGAATGCCAATTTCTATGTAAATTTTTTTAGGGTTTCCCTTCATTGATTTCTAGTGTGTCTTACCCTTCTAGATTTCGTTCTCTGCTCAATTTTCTCTTGTTATCTTCTATTCAACGACTTGATTATCTTAATTAGTTCATGTTTGGTATTATTTCTTTCAAACTGTGCATCCTCACCATCCTAGGGTTTCTAGGTTCTTTGAGTCATTTCAATGGTTGCATGCTTCGTTGGATTCGAGACCTGTTGATGAGTCAGTTTTTTCATCTATTTTGAACCCTTTGGTTTGGTTTTTTTTTTGTTTTTTGGTTGATTTATGTGATTATAGCTTTCAAGTGTCCATTTTATGTGCATGTGATTCTCTATTCCATCAAAAAGAATAGATTACATTTCTTGTCTTCAACTGAAACAACTTTATTTGTGTGTCAATCGGTATCAAATTGAGGAATGTTTTGTTTTGAGGAAATTATTTTGGATTTCTCTTTGGTATTTTTATTATTTCATCTTGTAGCATTTTCAGGAATTTCATTAGATAAGTACTCAAAGAAAGTGATTACATTTGAAGTGCATTCTACAACTTTTTGCATTGTGTTTATATAAAAAACTAAAACAAGAGTTTGCATTCATTTTGTATCTAAAATGAAAAATTTCATTTTGATTGATTCTAGTGCATTTAGTGAAAACTAGGAGAGTGAAAGGGATTTTCATTTTTATTTGGATTATGTACTTAACTAAGTAGTGAAAATTTGTCATCTTGTACATTTTCTTGACTGCTACATTGATTGTGTAAATCTATTTCTCTCAATTAGTGTGGTTCTTAACCGAAATGAACAAGTGTATTTTTCTCATATAGTTTCATTTTAGGGATTCTAGTGATATCAGTAAGGCCTTAAAACCAAGACTTAAATTCAAGATAAAATTTAAAATTTATTCAATGAATATAAGGATAATTTTGAACTTAATGCAAAAAATTTATAGGTCTAGGCTAGTGACATGTTCCGGCATCTATAAACCTGTAAGTTGTTGCTAACAGCCTATGTTGCATTCCCAGAGCGAAATACCATCCCACGTATGAAAGTATATAGCACTTGTGGCACATATGATAAGTATATGGTGACACTCTCACTAAAAAGTTACACATTAGACAATGCCAACATGGACTTGTTCTCCCCGTACCATCGAGTATATAATGGGAGACCCCACTAGGTTTCTATCCTTTAGCCACAAGTAACCGAGTCTTCCGCCTTGTAAACGTGATACACTGAACACATAATTTGGGGAGATTTCCTGCACTTAATTCTTGGCTCACCAGGAGGTATTCTGTAGTTCAAGGATACTTGGTAAACTCTCTTGCCTAGAGTGCCCGTTTCTACTTTATTTTGTGTTTAATTTATAAAATTTATTGTCTATAATAACATTTTACTTATGTTTATCTCCTTAGTAGATCTCAGGTTGGGACTAATTGTAATAGATCCTGAGTTTACCAATCAAGGAATCCCCTCATATGGGAATCCTAGCCCTTTTCCTTCTTTTGGAAATGTTGGTGCTCCATATATGGCAACGTTGTCTCTCCCAAGATTAGCCATTGGTTTTCCAGTTTTTTTATTTTCAACCCCCATGGTTTCGAACGTCTAAGCTACTTCTCAACAAAGTTCACCTCTTCCTGACCCCTCGCTTTCTTTGCCTATTTATTCACCTTGTTCTTCCTCTTCGCCTAGTGTAAGTATGGATTCTAGTAACTAAGAAGCTAAGAAGAAGAAGAAGAAAAATAAGTAAGGGGGAAACCAAGCGACCATCGCCACTAATGCAACTAATGTTGAAAAACCTTCCAATTTATCCCGCAAAGTCAAATTCCCTTTCAAGATATGTAAGAGTGACCACCCTCTTAGAGATTTTCTTGATATTCCCAAGGTGTTAGAAGTGTGTTCCAATAGCCCGAACCAACCTTCATCAACAGTCTCTAGAGATCATGATGGTGATGAACTCTCAACTAGTTGTAATAAGGTTCATAAGAAAAAGTGTGAGGTCATATATCCATGTTGGTTATGTGAAGGGAATCATACCATTCACCTTTTTCCTCATATGGATGAAACCTCCATAGTATTGGGTACCCTTGCAACGTCTCAACTCTGCCTTCTGGTTGGTTACCAAAAGTTTCCTCCTAATTCTCTGCTATTTGATCAAATGATTGATCAAAATTCATCCCTGGTCAATTCCTCTCTCCAAAAGTCAGTCTCATGAGTACATTCCTGACCAAGCATTGGTCGAGAAAAATGGTTGACCTGACTCCACCTACAGTTGATCATGCCTTTCCTGTAGAGAGTGAATCTCAAACCACTCATATTCTTTTTGTTTCTTTATATTCCTAGGGAAATCATTCCATTCCCGTGATAGAGGAGGGTGATCCTCCCACTCCTGTAATAGAAGGGGATAGTCCTCTCATTCCCATGGCACCCCCTTAAGTAGTTTGGTCGCTTCTTTTGATTGGATTCAATTGACAGGATATCGTCTTCCTTCTTACATGCCCTCAGAGATCATGGTAAAGGCCTATAATGTGGCTGTGCCTAGCATAAAAATAGATGAAGGCACATCTGTTAGTATTCTATCCTCAAATACCTGGCAAGCTTTGAGTTCCCTGAAACTTGTTCCTGTTTCCCAGAATATGTTGGATTTTAACATAGGAATTAGTCAACCCTTAGGAATCCTTCCTCGGTTGCCTATTACTTTGGTAGGAAACACTTTCTATATAGACATGATGGTTGTCCAAGGCCGCTTGTATTTTAAATTACTCCTTGTGGGTCACTATACTTATGTCATGGGTGTAGAAATTATATAAAAAATGCATGTGTATATCCAGACTCCTAATCTAAAAATATTTTATCTTCTTGCTAAATACAAAATCCTTCCACTGTTAATATTTTGCGGAAATTAAACATTCAATCGCAAACACATGAAGCAATAAAAATAATCACACATAACACAGTTTTTTAATGGGAAAGCCTGAAGCTAAAAACACAAAATATCATATATTATGTATCATGGATATCATGTAACAATCTCATACAAATCTTAGTACATCAAGATCTCAGTATAATGTAAATTAATTGCACACTGTCATGCAAAAATTTGCATCTCTATGCACCAATTTCTTGCCTCCTGATAGCCTGCCTCCACTACGCAATCCTTGCTGAAGAATAGCTCTAAATGAATTCCAATTACCCTTGCCTTGACTATGAAATCCTCATTGAAAACTCCAATGTCTGTGTGATGTAATCAATGCATCACTATAGTCACAACAGATAGTCCATCTTGCCCTTTCACCTATCTCTCCACTGGGTCTCCACTAGAACTGCCATGCACTGTAGTTAACTGCTGTATTGTTCAGTTGATTAATGAGTTATTATTTGTGAATTAATTAACTAATTAATTCACTCCACTCTCACTAGTGTACCATTTAGTTAGACTAGATACAACTAGCTCAACTGAGTTTAACTCCAACGATTGAGTTAAAGTGAATAACAACTCCATGAACTACTCTTCCAACTCTGTCATAACCTTTCCACTTCAGTTATAACTGAGTCCTCCATGCATGAACCACTAGTAAACCCTGGGAATTGGATAATTCCTTCAGCCCATTGATTTGACAAATATGTGCACTAAAACTAAGTGCTCTAGAGAATAAGTTGTTTTTTATTGTAGGATTATTATTAATAGCTAATAATAATCGACACTTCTATTTTTAGATCGACGATCTATAAATAGAATTCGCCCAATATTCTAAAAATAGAATTTCATCTATTTTTCCAACTTGACCAACCATTCAAAAATAACATCCTGTAACTTCTAAAATACGATCACCATGTCTAAAAATAGACATAGTCTAAAAATAGACTTGCACCAAAAATAGCCTACAGGCCCACCTAGTGAAGGCGACTCTTTTCACTAAGCTCATCATCTTGTTGAATCTCAACACTCCCTATCAACAAGATAGGGATTATCCTTCACCCTGATCCCACCTCTATGATATTCCAATTTTCTCCTAGTGAGCACCTTCGTCAGAATGTCTGCATCCTGCTCTTCCGTAGGAATGTACTGAAGCAACATGATCTTCTGCTGAACACAATCTCTGATATGATGATACCGGATATCAATATGTTTATATCTATCATGAAACATAGGATTACTCAAGATTTTAGTGCAACTCTAATTATCACAATGTATCACTATAGGATATAAATGTGATACAAACAAACCAACCAAGATCTTCCTCATCCAGATAGCCTCACATGTAGCTTGACTTGCTGCCATGTATTTTGTTTCTGCTGAACTGAGTGCCACAGATCTTTGTTTCCTGTTGTACCAAGAAATTGTTGTAGATCCGATACTAAAAATACCTCTTGATGTGCTCTTTCTATTTGTTGGGCTGCCTGCCCAATCTGCATCCGTGAAGCCACGCAAATTCACCTCATTCGTCTATCTGTACCATAAACCATGCTCAGATGTGCCCCTGAGATGTCTCAGGGCATGCTCTCCTACCTTCCAAAAGAGCTTGGTAGGCTTAACCATCGCTTTTGAAAGATGGTTCATCACATAGAATATGTTTGATCTTGTATTAACTAAATACATGAGTGAACCCACCAACTATCGATAAACAGTGGCATCCACTACCTTTGCTGATCTAGCATCCTCTTTCCTCCAATTTCCTGGAAGAGAAGTTTCGATAGGCTTGCAGCCTTTCATGTGAAACTTCTCCAATATCTCCCGGGCATACTTGCGTTGAGACAAAAACAGTTCATCTTCCTGCTACCATATTTCCAATCCAAGGAAATAATGAAGGAGGCCCAAATCCTTCATCTCAAACTCCTTTGCAAGGTCTACCTTGCATGAGTGTATCAACTGCTCATCACCTGTTATTATTAAATCAACAACATAAATAACAATGATTAAAAGCTTACCCTCCACCACAATTTGGTACAAGTTTGCATCTGCCTCAGTCTTGGTGAAGCCAAGTCCAGTGAAATAGCTCTTGATCCATATGTACCAAGCATGAGGTACTTGCTTCAGCCTGTTGGAAATGTTGTCATTGATGGCAAAGGAGGCAGCGCTCAAGCAAAGGAGGCAGCGTTGAAGCAAACAGGCAGCGCTGAAGCAAAGTACAACAAAGAAGAAAATGAAGGCAGAGGAAACGAATAAAATAGAGGCAGAACCGTTATCTCAGCAATAGAGGCAGAGGCAGAGCGACAGGAGCAGCAGAGGCAGAGGCAAAGGCAGAACGACAGGAGCAGCAGAGGCAGAGGCAGAAGCAGAGCCGTTATAAAATTCTGAGAATCGCCCAAGCTGGCAGATACAGTCGTATGTATAATTCCGAGAATCATTACCCGATGGGCGTTACATATAATATATAAACCATATTCCGGGAATCGCTTAATCCTTTGGCAAAGTATACATATATGTCTGTTATATTATGGAGCACACAAAAAAAGGTTTTAGATGGTGGGACCTCTCCCCAATCGCAATCGGAGATCGCAAGGGCAGCGGAACATCGCAACAGAAAGTTGCAATTGCGATCGAAGGCCGGACCCGATCGAGTTATATGCCACAGTTTATGAGCTAATCGCATCCGAGTTCCCAATCGCAATCGGAACTTTCCGATTGATCGCAAGTCTTTTGTTATATGCTCCGATCAAAGGCCGGACCCGATCGAGTTATATGCCACAGTTTATGAGCTAATCACATCCGAGTTCCCAATCGCAATCGGAACTTTCTGATTGATCGCAAGTCTTTTTTTATATGCTCCGATCAAAGGCTGGACCCGATCGAGTTATATGCCACAGTTTATGAGCTAATCGCATCCGAGTTCCCAATCGCAATCGGAACTTTTCGATTGATCGCAAGTCTTTTGTAATATGCTCCGATCAAGTGGCGGACCCGATGGCGATTATACGATGGAATTAATTGGTTCAATCGCGTCCGGAATCTTAATCGCAATCAGAACTCTCCGATTGATCGCACGACTTTGTAATATGTTGCGATTGAAGTGGCGGACCCGATCCTGTTATATGCGGGAGTTAATATGTGCAAATCGCATCCGTGTTCTGATCGCAATTGGAACTTTTCTATAATGCGCCCCGATTGCATGTGTTCAAAGTTCAGACCCGATTGCGATATGAGCCATGTTTTATGTGGTCATCGCGTCCATTTGATCAATCACAATCGCAAGTTTTCGTTTGACACCACCGATCCGCCGACGGAGATGTGGGGCCCGACCCTGTCATGTATTAGTGGTTGTGATTCGACTTATTGGATTGTAATATAAGACCAAAGGCTTAAGGTGGAGGGCGATTGCTTATATATAAAAGGATTGTTGTTAGATATATAAAACACGTTTGCAGTTGTATTAAAATATGCGACATGGGCTATGAACCCACGGGCCTCGGCTTAATGGGAGGGCGATTATAAATATACAATGACTGTGATATATGTCCGTTCCGCTTGCAGAATGTTCCACATCAACAAGACACTTGCTGCAAGTCAGCAGTCACGCATTTTTCTAAGAGGCACTGATATAAAAGCACTGTTACACGTATGCAGCAAATACACCACAGAAGAGGACAGAAAAGCATACAGAGCAGAAAAGAGTCAAAAAACAGTCACAAAAAAGACAAATGCGCAGCAAACCAAGAGACAAAATAAGTGAGCTGGAATTCATATTGTAATTCGAATGTAAATGTTTTAATTGTTTTTATTGTTTGTGATGCATTGGCAAGTCTCCGAGAGAAAAAAAACTCCCACTGTAATGTTAAAATTGACACCTACAGTTATAATTTCTGAGTAAGCTGATAAAAGGAGTAAGAAGGCAGAAGGCAAAGAGACATGACTTTCCATTTCGAGTTCCAAGCAGAATACAAACAGTCATGTGAGGAAATCTATAAATAATATCATCTTGATATTCAAAACGAAGGAGAGAGAGAAAATTAAGAGAAGGCAGAATATAGAAGTGTGAGGCAAAGAAGATTAAGAAAAGCAGAACAGAAGGAGAAGCTACAGAACAGGGCTGATATCTGAGGTAAATCAGCAAACTTTCAGTTTGATAAATTGAGGAAGTTGGAGCTTCCCTATCAAGTTGCAGCTTGATAGTCATCAATTGTAGCTGAATGAGGTTGGAGCCTCCTGTAGGTTGGTGCCTGCAGAAAATTGAATGGAGTTGGTGCTTCCTTGCAAGTTGTAGCTTGCAGAAATGAGGATAGAGCCTCCTGTAGGTTGGTGCCTGCAGAAAACAGTGGTGAGAGGGAGTTGGAGCTTGCCTTTGCATCACAACAATAATAAGACGTGGTTTTCTCCCTTTATGGGTTTCCACTTATACCTGGTGTCTCTGTGTATGATATTGATGTATTGATCTGATATGTATTATTTTCTTAATACCTGCTGCTCTCATATTAAGTCTACTGCTCTATTAAACTAATACTTTCTGATTACATTCTAAAATTACTCTCACATCAAATAGAGTTTGAAATGAAGGTGTAAATAAGTTTAATGAAAAGTTTAAAAGATCAGGAATGTATTAAACTGATTCACCCCCCCCCTCTCAGTTTAATTAGAGATTCAACAATTGGTATCAGAGCCAAGTTCCTTTGTACAAGTCTAATGACTGAAAGGAGATCCTAGGTTCCCAAGATGGCTAGTAAAGAAGGATGCTCAACCAATAAAACCCCTTTCTTCACTGGTGAAAATTATGCTTTCTGGAAAATCAGAATGAAGACATACATAATGTCACTAGGAGTAGAAGTCTAGGCTGTTGTGCAATTAGGATATGCCCCGAAGTCAACTGATACAGAGAAAGAAGCTAAAGAAAGCTTTGTAGCTAATGCAAAAGCCATGAATGCCATCCTGAATGGATTATGTGAAGCAGAGTTTATTAAAGTAATGCACAAAGACACTGCCAAGAAAATATGGGATACTCTTGAAGGCATACATGAGGGAGACTAGAAAGTAAAAACTGCCAAACTTCAAGTATATAGAGCCCAGTTTGAAAACTTAAAAATGAATGATGATGAAGATGTTGGCAGCTTCTTCTTAAAGGTTGCAGAAATTGTTAACAATGTGAAAGCTCTTGGAGAAACCATACCAGAAAGTATAGTTGTGCAAAATATTCTAAGATCACTCCCATCCAGATTTAATCCCAAGGTATCTGCAATAGAAGAGACAGCGGATTGGGAGACTTTGACCATGAACAGGATACTTGGAAATCTAACAGCCTATGAAATGAGGCTCCCACAGAAGAAACCAAGTTCGAGGGAAGCAACTTTTAAAACAGAAAAGAAGAAAGAAGAAGAGGAAGAAATATGCTCTTGCTCAGATGAAGAAGAAGCAAAATTTGTTAAGAAACTGGACAGAGGTTCAGGTAAATACAAAGGTAAACTTCCTTTCAAGTGCTTCAACTGTGGAAGAGTTGGACACTATGCTGCTAAGTGTCCTCACAAGAAAGCAAGGAATCAGGCTCAAGAGTCAGAAAAGAATAAATCAAAGAACCGGCAGAAGGGAAAGAATTTCAACAGAAAATCTTTCTATGCTAAACAAGACAGCAATACATCTGAAGATTCAGATGAACCCTCAAGTGAAGAAGGAACCTCAGATTTTTTATTGATGGCCATAAAAGATCTTGAGGGACTCCTACTAGAAGATGAAGAAGAAGAAGGGGAAGTCGACCTCGAGGGGGAGCTAAGAAGTGCTCTGGAGGAGATTGAGAGACTCAAACTAAAATGCAGAAAACAAAAAGAGATTCTCCTCAAATGTATGAAAGAAGAACAAAATTCAGAAGTCCTCATGCTGCTGAAGGTAAGGCTTGAAGAAGCCAAGAAGATAGAAGATATGTTACTTCAGCAAATCAAGGATAAAACCCAAGAACAAGAGAAGTTGGAGGAAGAAGTGGTAGGTCTCAGGAAGAAACTAGAAAATGCTCAAAGGACAGTGGTTATAAACTCTTCTCTACCAACAAGCTCTAGCAAGTTGAATGATATCCTGGTTGCTCAAAGATCCCCAGTGATAAAAACAGGAATAGGTTATGAAGGAGAATCGAGTAAAGGCAAAGAAAAGGAAGACAAAAATATAATTTTTGTAAAAGCAATGAAAACTGATGAAGAAGCCCAGACCATTCCTATAAAAGAAGAAACATGTAATAAGAATGACAAAGATCAGAAGAAATCTCTAGTAACAAGGAATATAATGAATACTAAGATGGCAGAAAAAGAATCATATGTCCCTAAGTATATCAAATTTGGAAGTCATCAGAGGAAATTCTTCCCTCCTATGAAGAATGCCACCTGCTATGTCTGCCACAAGCCATGACACATTGCTGCATATTGTTATGCAAGGAAGAATAATTCAGACCTGCAAAAGATGTAAACAGTGAAGAGGCTATCTCAAACAAACAAATGGAGAAAACAATCTTACATCAGGTATGCAAATAATTTCTATGGTTATTGTTTTTATTGTAAGGAATTTGGCCATAAAATTATTGAATGTAGAAAGTATGGACAAAGACTGATTTTCAATACCTCAAGGAGGTTTATGAGTCAAAGCAATTTTGTTCATGCTCACAATTCTGCAAAAACTATAATAAAATGTTGTATATGCAATCAAATTGGGCATATATCTTCCAAGTGTTCTCTAAAGGGATATAATTCATCACCTCACAAAAGATACCAAACAAAAGGGGGCCTCCAGTGGATAAAGAAGGTGAATAAATGTGACCTGGCTCTAACTGCTCAAGATCTGAAAAGCCAGTGGTACTTGGACAGTGGCTGCTCCAAACACATGACTGGAGACAGAAGCAAGTTTATAACTCTTGATGAAAAGAAATATGGCAATGTTATTTTTGGTAATGATAAATCAGGAAAGATCAAAGGAAAAGGCTCAGTCAGCATAGACAATGGCAGAGGAAAAGCCCAAGAGGTACTATTTGTGGATGGACTGAAAGCAAATCTACTAAGTGTCAGTCGGATGTGTGACAAAGGCTGTGAAGTTCTTTTTAGAGCAAAAGACTGTGTAGTCAGGTCAAGCACAACAGGAAAGACTCTGCTCAAAGGTGTTAGAACAGAGAACAATGTATACATAGTGAAAGAGGAAGATGAAGCCTGCCATCTTAGCAAACTTGAGGAGTCATGGTTGTGGCATAGGAGATTGGGACATCTCAGCTTTGACCATATCATCAAATTGAGCAAGAAGAAAGCTGTCAAAGACATGCTAGAAATAAAAAGGCCTTCAAGTACTATATGCAAGTCTTGTCAATTGGGGAAACAGACTCACACATCCTTTAAATCTAAAGAGGAGTTTTCAACAAGAACACCACTCCATCTTGTGCACATGGACCTGCTAGAACTAGAACACCAAGTGGAGAATCCTATTTCATGCTGATAATAGATGACTTCTCCAGAATGACATGGGTTGCCTTCCTCAAAAATAAATCAGAAGCATTGTAAAAATTTAAGATATTTAGAGCATTAGCAGAAAATCAAACTGGATGCAAGCTGAAATGTATCAGATCAGACAGAGGAGGAGAATTCACAGATTATGACTTTGCAGACCTATGTAATGAACATGGAATAAAGCAACAATTTACTATTGCAGGGACACCTCAGCAGAATGGAGTAGCAGAGAGACAAAACAGGTCTATACAACAAATAGCCAGAGCTATGATGCTAGAGAATAATATTGCTCAAACCTTCTGGGCAGAAGCAGTACACACAGCAGTACATATCCTTAATAAAGCTCACTTAAGGCCAAGCAGTGACAAGACTCCATATGAACTATGGCATGGAAAGCCAGCTTCAATAAAACATTTCAGAGTCTTTGGTAGCAAGTGTTACATAAAGAATAATGATAAAAACCTTGGGAAATTTGATGCAAGAGCAGATGAAGGGATTTTTCTAGGATATGCTTCCAAAAGCAAAGGGTACAGGTGCTACAACAAGATCCTTCGGAAGATAGTTGAAAGTATTGATGTGAGATTTGATGAAGAACTTCCAAACAATACTAGAGATACAGACTGCTGCAGTACATCAGACAACAATGAAGAAGAAGACTAGGATTATGATGAAACCAGCAAGGCAACAGAAGATGCAGAGCTGAGCTCAAAAACCCCCTCAAGATACACTCAGAAGAATCATCCTGAAGATCAGATCATAGGAGACAAGAAAGCAGGAGTCCAAACAAGAAGGCAGCTAACAGAACAAACAGAAGAAGTATACATAGCCATGTTATCACAAATAGAGCCAAAGAAATTTGAAGAAACCAGCAAGGACAAGTATTGGGTAAAAGCAATGAATGAAGAATTGGACCAAATTGAGAAGAACAATACCTGGGAACTAGTTCCTAGACCTATTGAGAAAAATATCATTGGTTCAAAATGGGTATTCAAAACAAAATGAATGAGCAAGGACAAGTAATCAGGAATAAAGCCAGGCTGGTCTGCAAAGGATACTCACAAATTGAAGGACTTGACTATGATGAAACATTTGCTCCTGTAGCCAGAATGGAGGCTATCAGAATGTTCCTGGCATTTGCATGCTACCAAGACTTCAAGGTATATCAAATGGATGTAAAGTCTGCTTTTCTTAATGGAGATCTAGAAGAAGAGGTGTACATGGAACAACCAGAAGGCTTCTAACTGACAGACAAAGAAGACTATGTATGCAGACTGAAGAAGGGCCTATATGGACTGAAACAGGCTCCTCGTGCTTGGTACTCAAGACTGGACAAATACTTGCGAAAACAGGGTTTTAGGAGAGGTGGAGTAGACAACAATCTATACATAAAAGCGCATGAAAATGAACTCCTAATTGTTGTTGTATATGTTGATGACATTATTTTTGGAAGCAACAGAGATGAGCTAGCAAAAGGATTTGCAGAAGAGATGAAATCAGAGTTTGAAATGTCTATGATTGGAGAGCTCAGTTTCTACTTGGGACTGCAAATTCAGCAAAAGAACACAGGCACATTCATTTCTCAAGAAAAATACTTAAAAGAAATGCTGAAAAAATTCAAAATGGAGGACTGCAAACCAATGAAAACCCCCATGATCACGGGATGCAAGCTGTGTGCTGATGATAGGTCTCCAGATGTAGATCAAAAACTCTACAGATCCATGATAGGAAGCCTGTTGTACTTGACAGCTTCAAGACCAGACATCATGCTAGCAGTAGGACTAGTGGCAAGATATCAAGCAGCACCTAAACAAAACCATCTTCTGGCAGTAAAAAGAATACTCAGATATCTACAAGGAACAGCACAATATGGACTTTGGTATCCTAAAACCAAAAACTTCACTTTATCAGCATACACAGATGCAGATTGGGCCAGCTGTGTGGATGATATAAAAAGTACAAGTGGAGGTGCATTCTATCTAGGAGAAAGTCTGGTGGCATGGTTAAGCAAGAAACAAACATCTATCTCCTTGTCAACAGCTGAAGCAGAATATATAGCAGCAGCAGCCTATTGTACTCAAGTCATGTGGATGAAGCAGACTCTTCAAGACATGAAGGTAAGCATTAATGAACCTATCTCAATCAAATGTGATAATACAAGTGCTATAAGTATATCTAAAAATCCTGTGCTTCATTAAAAAACTAAACATATACCAATCAAGTATCATTTTCTCCGAGAACAAGTGGCTCAGAAGATAGTTAAACTGGACTATGTATCAACGAAAGAACAGATAGCAGATATATTTACCAAAGCACTTGCCAGAGAACCATTCGAATACTTGAGAGACAAACTAGGGGTAGTATCTGTAGATACTATTCCCTAATATGAAGAGAAAGTACAGTCTCAGGGGGAGAACAAAATGAAGATATCATTCCAGGGGGAGAACAGCCAGCAAGATAAGCATAAAACAAGTCCACAGGATCAACATTATCATCGTAAAATGCATCATCTCTATCTGCAATCTAGCACATATTACAGGCACTACAAATGAATCACAGCTATAAAACATATATCGACTCACTACACCAAAGTGTTCTCTCAACAAGTTTCATACATCACTCTGGAGCAACATAGTACAATTTCAGCTGAAGAGGACCTAAACATAACTCAGAGAAAGGAAATACAACGACAGAGCCCATACGGAGGGATGAGGCATCGTCCTTTGCCATTGATGTCAAAGGGGGAGGAAGAAAAAACAACAGGAGGAAGAGCAGGCAAACAGAAAGAGCAAGCAACAAGAGAAAGAGAAAGCAAATAGAGAGAGTGGATTGCCATCAATGCCAAAGGGGGAGACTGCTGGAAATGTTGTCATTGATGGCAAAGGAGGTAGCGCTCAAGCAAAGGAGGCAGCGCTGAAGCAAAGAGGCAGAAAAGAAGCAAATGAAGGCAGAGGAAACAAATATAATAGAGGCAGAACCGTTATCTCAACAATAGAGGCAGAGGCAGAGCGACAGGAGCAGCAGAGGCAAAGGCAGAGGCAGAACGACAGGAGCAGCAGAGGCAGAGGCAGAAGCAGAGCCATTATAAAATTCCGAGAATCGCCCAAGCCGGCAGATACAGTCGTATGTATAATTCCGAGAATCATTACCCGATGGGCGTTACATATAATATATAAACCATATTCCGGGAATCGCTTAACCCTTTGGCAAAGTATACATATATGTCTGTTATATTATGGAGCGCACAAAACGAAGTTTTAGATGGTGGGACCTCTCCCCAATCGCAATCGGAGATCGCAAGGGCAGTGGAACATCGCAACAGAAAGTTGCGATTGCGATCGAAGGCCAGACCCGATCGAGTTATATGCCACAGTTTATGAGATAATCGCATCCGAGTTCCCAATCGCAATCGGAACTTTCCGATTGATAGGTGGCATTCTTCATAGGAGGGAAGAATTTCCTCTGATGACTTCCAAATTTGATATACTTAGGGGCATATGATTCTTTTTCTGCCATCTTAGTATTCATTATATTCCTTGTTACTAGAGATTTCTTCTGATCTCTATCATTCTTATTACATGTTTCTTCTTTTATAGGAATGGTCTGGGCTTCTTCATCAGTCTTCATTGCTTTTACAAAAATTATATTTTTGTCTTCCTTTTCTTTGCCTTTACTCGATTCTCCTTCATAGGCTATTCCTGTTTTTATCATTAGGGATCTTTGAGCAACCAGGATATCATTCAAGTTGCTAGAGCCCCTTCCCTTTCCTTGCTTTGGAAGCCAAAGCGCAATTCTCTTCATCTTCATTCTTCGATGAAGAGCCATCCCTGATACCCCGCCTTATCTCCTCCTGCACAAGATCTGACAAAAGTTGCTCCCATCCCAACAATTTTTCCCGTCCATTGAAAGAGTCTTTGTAGCTATGCCAAATATTCGGAAGCCCAAGGATATCCAAGCTCACCAAGTATTCATAATCAACAGTAATCCCCACACTTCCCAGTTCATCCCTACAGTTGAAAAACTTCGTGAGATATTTTGGAATATTGTTGCCCTTCTCCATTTTTATTTTTCTGAGCTTTTTTTTCAGTGCCAACTTCCTCTCGTCACTGCTGCTTTGGAAAAACTCTGTCAAAGCCTTCCACATTAACAATGGAATGGATTTCCCATGAAGGATGGACACAATATTGTCCTTCACACCTTCCAACATAATTCTTCTTGTCTTTGATAACTTCTTTCGCCATGCGTCAAGTAATGCAACGTCGCTAGATCTCGGCTTAGGAACATCGTTATTGATGAACTCCTTCAGTCCATTATCCTCCAGAACTGCTTCCATCCTATCCTTCCAGGAAATGTAATTCGAGCTCACATCAAGGGCATACTCCAATCGCAACCCATTGAAATACATTTCAATGTATACTCAACTTTTGCACCAAGAATTTTTTGTAGAAAATTCAAATTGTTTACCAGCACAAATGATCCAGGTGGATATTGGTGGTCACCTACCTATTCCACTTGGGACTCCACCATTTTCTATTTCAGTTTTTTAGTTTCGGCATAGTTTACTATTTTTAGCAGTTTTTCGGGTCCTAAACTTCCGGAGCCGTTTTCAGGCCCTAAACGACGTTTTTTTGGAAAACGGAGAGCAACATGGGTCCATGGATTGATGTTGCTCATTCCAAATTTGTATTCCTGGGATAGATCTTTCTAAAGAGGTATGGTATGCGTCAAACGGAGATCGTATGCCAAAGTTACGTCCCTGGGAAGTTGAAACACCAATTTACCCAAACGGGGCCCATAGTTTTGGCGCTTCATCTCCTAGGGTTAGGTTTTTGGGATGTTTAGGGTTCTCCATTGTTTCTCAATAATAAATAGGCCCTCGGGCCTCATTGTAAAGCAGTTCAGAGGCCTGTAGCCGCCACATCTCTTCTCAGAGATAGCTACCAGTGCCCTAGCTAGTTTTATTTCCATTCTGTCTGTAAGCAAATTTCAGTTCTTTGATATTAATGAAATGAAGTGTTATTTCCAATGCATCTCTGTATTTATGGTTATGTGTTTATTCTCGTTTCCACCGCATAAACCGGACTGCCATCGTGAGCGTCTTTTTCTTGCGATTCCTTGCATGTCCCCACCCAGGTTTCACATGGCTGGGGCCCGTATCCGTGAACTCCCAAGATCAGCCTCGCAAACCTCGACGGACGCCCATGGGGGACGAAAAGAAAGATGAGGGAGCAGGAGTTCCTATCAAAATATTGCTCGAGGAGGCCCTCGAAAAACAAAGGAACGCGATGATGGATAGATTTGCTCAGATCCTTCAACGGCTGCCCACCGGCGGCGCATCTGCATCCAGTAGCCACTCTGGAGTTGCGACTCCCTTTAAGGTACAAGTAAATTTTGACATTGCCATATTTGAGGGTCAAATAGACGCAGATGCCGTAGATAGATGGTTGAATCTATTAGAAGGATATTTCTCTGTTCATGACTTTTCAGACAGGGAGAAGATTATTTTTGCATCAAATCTACCCCCATGTTATTAAGGACCTGGTGGGTCCACTGTGAGAAACAAGGACCGAGACAGAATCTCTCTCGTTTCTCACTGCACAATCCTGGAATTCTTTCCTAGACGCCATCAAGGAACAATATTATCCCATGGGGAGCTATGAGGACAAGTACATACAATGGACTACATTGTGTCAACAAAGGGATCAAGATGTGCATGAGTTGACGAATCTGTTCCATACCCTGCACAAAGTTAAAAATAAAGACTTTATAGCGATTCAAAAGCAAATATCAACAGTCAAGCCTCATAGATACATTCGCATGTTATTCCTCAATATTCCTCGCTTAAAATGCATATACTCAGTATGCTGCCAAGATTGAGCAGAAATTCAAACAGAAGAAGCGAGACTTTGGATATACGAATCAAAAGCAAGGAAAAGGTGCTTCCAAACCGCAGAACAAAGGACAGAGCATGGCGGCTAAAGACAACCCGTCAAAGCCACAAGAAAAGAACAACACCGTAAAGCCAAAGAAGGACACGGGAAAGTGGTGTGAGTTACATAAGAGCTCCACTCACAACACAAGTGAGTGTCGGGCCAAGCAGTCGCTAGTGGCCGAGATGAGGGCTTCTGAGTCAGATGCATGCTCCGACTCCGAATCAGAACCTGAAAAGGGGAATGAAAAAGGGAAACAGATTATTGATGCGGAGCCCAACGCCATTGTTGCCACTACAAAGGTCCAGAAGCAGGAACCGGAAGATCCAGAGGAGGAGGAACGCCTCTTCCACTCCCACAAAGGCCCTTGCAGCTCATTGCTTCCACGTTGCTCAACAATCTGCCTGCACGCTGGTGTGAAGCGGTTGCTTTCTCTCACCACAACCGCCGCGTCCATACACCATCGTGGCTCTTCATCAAGGACGGGATTCCCCACATCACTAAAGGTGGTCATCCCCAGCATCGAAGCCCTTCTGCGGGATGAGGTATTACAGGAAGTCGCTCCTATTGACAGCCAAGGTATTACTAGGACAACCTGTATTCTGTGAAGATTTCATGCTACAATATTCTAACCGTGGTTATTAATATTTAAAATAAGTTTACAGATACTGCAGGTACCACCTCCTACCACTATCTCTTTGTCATCGCAAAAAAACGTAAGCTCATTTCCCAAAATTCGACAGGATCCCCGCCTGACAGATCCGCCTCTCAGTCGCAGGTGAAGGTGGACTGTGGCCACGACCTCCAGACTAGGCTCCTCTGCACAACAAAAACAAATGGATAAGGTTGTGGAGGAGTACGGGTACATATTCACCTCACCCACAGGGGTTCCTCTGCATTGTCAGGTCAAGAACCCGATTGATCTGATCCCAGGTGTGCCGATACCTAATGGGCCGATCTATCGGTGCTCTGTTCTGGAGAATGATGAAATCAAGAGGAAAATTCAAGAGCTGTTGCAGAAAGGTCACATCAGACCAAGTTCTTCACCCTGTGGGAGCCCGATCGTGTTGGTACAGAAGAAGGATGGGACATGAAGACTCTGTATTGACTATCGAGCACTGAAGAAGATGACTGTCCAGAATAGGTACCCAATCCCATGGATTTATGACCTTCTGGACCAACTCAAAGGTGCAAAATATTTCAGCAAGATCGACCTGAAGTCTGGGTATCACCAGGTACCAATTCAACCCTCCGATGTGTGGAAGATTGCCTTCAAAGCCATGGAAGGCCTTTTCGAATGGCTGGTCATGCCTTTCGGGTTGACGAATGCTCCCACCACCTTCATGAGGATGATGTATGACATCTTGTGGCCATTCACCAACTCATTTGTAGTTGTGTACTTCGATGACATTCTGATCTTCAGCCAGACTTGGGAAGAGCACCTTCACCACATCCAACAAGTCCTCCAAACACTGCGGCAACACAAGTTGTGTGCCAATTTGGAGAAGTGCACTTTTGACATGACCCAGGTTCAATATCTGGGATACATTATTGATGAAAGGGGGGTGCATGTGGATCCAGCCAAGATCCAAGTCATTCTGGATTGGCCAGCCCCAACCACTATAATAGAGCTTCTGCACTGGTTTCACACCTCACCTGGAGAGTAAGTCCGTGCTGTACCCCCACATCACTTCGCCCCCGAGTCGGTTTCACCATTCGAGGATGAGAGAAAAAAAATTTTTATTTCAACTCAACAGAAGGTGTCTGCCACAATTCGAAAATCGCTCTCCGTTCTGCCCCTGCCTCACTTTATCAGACTCTTATAACAATTATTTGAGATCAAGAGAAAGATGCTTTCGACTATGCTATTGGGGCGCTTCTTACTCCAACAGGACATCCAATGGTATTTTGCTGTGACACGTGTCTGTTACTACCGTGGTGATCTCATATATATTGTATAGAGCTACACCGTCAGTAAGTTTGTCGACAATGGAAGCATTACATTCTGGGAAGGAACCAATCATCCACACACCACAACAGGTCTCACATGCTGGTCATGAAGAAACATTGACCATCAAAGTGTCCACATATCTGCAACAGTTTCATTTGAACATCAAGTACAAGAAGGGTAGCACCAATAATGTTGCAGACTGCCTCAGCCGACCACCGATCGTGGCGCTCACCACCGTGCTCAACTCTTGTGGGCACGAGACTTCTGAGTGGCCGCTTCTCTATGAGAGTGACCCAGAATTCGGCCACACTTACAAGGCACTCTTGGGGGGCACGCAAGTTCCAAATCTTCACCTCCAAGATGCACTTTTATGTCACCTGGGACACCTTTGTGTTCCTTCAAGCGAGCGTGCCAAGATGATATGGGAAGCACACCAGCCTGCAATGACTGGGTACTGTATTCTTGCAATATCAGCACCCCGCACATATATTTTCTGGACAATAACCAAAGGACGCTTATGGAAGCACATCAGACCTCACATCACAGCCATTTCCAAACCGACCATCAAGAAGCAGCTGAAGACATTCTCTATCACCTTGTTTATCAGGAATCCATTCTGTGATGATTGCATGTCGACCACTTACTGCTGGTGGAAATGACCTGTTTTTCTCCGTCGTCGATAGACTTTCGAAGGCCATGGCGCCTGAAGAAGAACATACTGCCATCAGAAGCCACTGCTAAACTCTTCTTTGAATGAGTGTGGGTGCACTTTGGGATCCCACAGTCTATCATATCAGATCGGGATAGCAGGTTCCTCAGCACATTTTTGTCCAGCCTCTAGTCGATGTTGGATACGAAGCTCACCAAGTCCACAGCTTTCCATCCCCAAACAGATGGCCAGACAGAGGTCGTCAACAGAATGATTGTACACATTCTGCGCATGTACAATTCAAAGCATCCACGCACATGGGACGAGAGCCTCCCTTATGTACAACATAGTTATAATCGGGCTCTCCACGGTTCAATCGGCCATAGCCCCTTTCAGGTGGGCTTGGGATTCCAGCCACTATGTCCCATTGACGTAGCCATGCCATTTGCAGCTGCTCAGGCCAATTCAGCTCATGTCCAGTCTGAAGTTGACAAAGCCAGTAGCTTCATCGAGCGCATTCAACACATCTGCCAACAGGTTCATGATATATTGGATAGAGCCAATGCCAAGTACAAGCAACGCCATGATCAACACTGGGTGCCACGAACTTCCAGGTGGGTGACAAAGTATGGCTACATTTGCAGAAGGAGCGCCTCACTGGACCCCACCGCAAGCTTCGCCCGCTCGATACGGGCCGTACACCATCACCAAGGCTGTCGGGAACAATGCATTCGAGCTCAGTATTCCACCATTCCTTGGTCTGCACCCAGTCTTCAATGTGGATCGCCTTCGTCCTTACTTCCCACCTCTACTGGACACCTCGGACATTGCAGAACAACTCACACCAACAGAGTTAAATCCAGACTGCATTGAACAGGCCACCACAGATTGTATCATGGACATGCAAATCAAGAACACTCGCCAGCAGAAGATCCAACTATATCGGGTTGTCAAAGTTGGCCAACTCTTGCACCAAGGAAAGTGGTTCACCAGGGACCAAGTTCAGCAGAAATTTCCTCATCTCATGGAGGAACTTAACGCAATGGGGACCATTGCTTCCTAAGGGGGGAGGAATGATCCAGGTGGATATTGGTGGTCACCTGCCTATTCCACTTGGGGCTCCACCATTTTCTATTTCAGTTTTTCAGTTTCGGCACAGTTTACTATTTTTAGCAGTTTTTCAGGTCCTAAACTTCCGGAGCCGTTTTGAGGCCCTATACGATGTTTTTTGTGAAAACGGAGAGAAACATGGGTCCATGGACCGATGTTTATCATTCCAAATTTTTAGTCCTCTGATAGATCTTTCTAACGAGGTATGGTGCGCATCAAACGGAGATCATATGCCAAAGTTATGCCCCTGGGAAGTTGAAACACCAATTTACCCAAACGGGGCCCATAGTTTTGGCGCTTCATCTCCTAGGGTTAGGGTTTTTGCTTTCTAGGATTTCCCATTGTTTCTAAATAATAAATAGGATCTCGAGCCTCATTATAACTCAGTTCAGAGGCCTGTAGCCACCACATCTCTTCTCAGAGATAACTACCAGTGCCCTAGCTAGTTTTATTTCCATTCTGTCTGTAAGAAAATTTCATTTCTTTGATATTAATGAAATGAAGTGTTATTTCCGCTGCATATCTGTATTTATGGTTATATGTTTATTCTGTTGCATTCCTACATAAATCCGGATCAACAAACTCATCAATTCTTTACAATTTCAATCTTCAAGAATTAACACTACTCTCATACCATGTAGAAATTATATATTAGATGCATGTATATATCTATATTCTCTTGATATAACAATATTTTATGTTCTTGCTAAATATAGAATCCTTCCACTATTAATCTTTTGTGGAAATTAAACATTCAATTGCAAACACATGAAGCAATAAAAAAAATCACACAAAAAAGAGTTGCTTAACGGGAAAGCTTGAAGCTGAAAACCCAAACTATCATATATTATGTATCATGGAGGTCATGTAACAATCTCATACAAAGCTTAGTACATCAAGTTCTCAGTACAATGTAGATTCATTACACAATGTCATGCAGAAATTTGCATCTCTATGCACAAATTTCTTGCCTCCTGACAGCCTGCCTCCACTATGCAATCCCTGCTGAAGAATAGCTATGAATGAATTCAAATTACCCTTGCCTTGAATGTGCAATCCTCATTGGAAAATCCAACATGTGTGTGGTACAATCAATGCATCACTATAGTCACAATAGATAGTCCATCTTGTCCTTTCACCTATCTCTCCACTGGGTCTCCACTGGAACTGACATGCACTGTAGTTAACTGTTGTATTGTTCAGTTGATTAATGAGTTATTATTTGTGAATTAATTAACTAATTAATTCACTCCACTCTCACTAGTGTATCATTCAGTTAGACTAGATACAACTAGCTCAACTGAGTTTAACTCCAATGATTGAGTTAAACTGAATAACAACTCCATGAACTACTCTTCCAACTCTATGATAACGTTGCCATTTTAGTTCTAACTGATTCCTCCATGCAAGAACCACCATTAAACCCTAGGAATTGTGTAATTCCTTCAGCTCACTGATTTTACAAATCCGTGCACTGAAACTAAGTGCTCAAAGATAATAAGTTGTTGTTTATTGTTGGATTATTATTAAGAGTTAATAATAATCAACACTTCTATTTTTAGATCGATGATCTATAAATAGAATTCGCCAAATATTATAAAAATAGAATTTTATATATTTTTCCAACTTGACCAACCATCCACAAATAGGATCCTGCAACTTCTGAAATATGATCACCATGTCTAAAAATAGACTTGCGCCAAAAATAGCCTACAGGCCCACTTAGTGAAGGCGACTTTTTTCACTAAGCTCATCATCTTGTTGAATCTCAACAATGGGAGCTCTTGTCTCTTATTTATTTCTTGTGATATGTTTTCCACATGAATGAGCCATTATGATCATTTATCAGCTGGCTTTAATTGCTCATAATGTGGCGCCCATTTTACCATCATCCATAAATGGTACTTACACACAAGTGGTATCTTCCCCACCACAGGTTAATTATGTAGAAACTTGTTCCATCCCTGCATACACTGATGGTTCAGTCAGTGATATAGTGTACCATGTACTCGAGGCATTGGACCTTGACTTCCAGAGTATTGTTCTCCCATCAAATGAGAACCTCTTGGAAGCCATGACTTCTTATAAGTTATGATCAGGCTCTTTGGAACATAGTTCATTTTCCTGTGTCAAGCTCCTTCAAAAATGAAATGAGCTTCTCGGAGCATAGTTCGTTTTCTTGTGTCAAACTCCTTAGAAAATGAAACAAGGTTTCATGAGGATAGTTCTTTACTATGTCAACCTCATTAAAAAATGAAATAGGTCCCTATGAGGATAGTTATTTTACTGTGTCAACCTTGATAAAAAAATTAAGCAAATTCCCCTTCCATTCGAGTCTTTGATTAGATCTTGTAAAATATAAGTCGAGTCTTTCACTTGATCTCGTAAATGAAACTTCGTGCCATCTGTTAGGGTCCTATAATAATAGGATTCATAATTTTTTAATTGACTTTGATAGTCTTGTAAATATGTACATACCTTGCTTTCTGCAAGTTTTTTTCCCATACTTGAAAATAATAATAAAATTAAAAGAGGGTAAAAAGCTCTAAAAGGAAGATCAAAGGACTTAGAAAAAAGAGACCCCAAAAGAAAAAAGAGATAAAAATAAGACCTAAAAGTGACCAAGTCAAAATGCCACTGCTATTTACTTTTACTGCAAGAATAATGATTATGTGCAGATTGTTCAAAATGCCATAATCCATGATCAATTAAATAGTTTAATCTTAACTTTTCATGCTTTGAATTTCATGTTTTAGATAGAGAATAAAGATATTTCGAACAGTTTAAACTTGACAAATCAATAGATAGATAGAGAATAAATGAGGAGCTCAATAGTCTAATCTGGACCCTCAGATGAAATAAGGTTAGACTTAGATATATTTATGATTAGAAATAAAAATGGATTTAGGGTTGAAATCATAAATGCACCCATGCACATGAAGTAAAAAATGTTAGAATAATGACGGGTAGGTAGAAAGCAGTTGTGAAAGTCATGTAATAAAGCATCATTAGGCAAAATCACTAATTTCCCCTCCCCCACAATGATCCAATATTATAAACCTTTAGTTAAAGAGGCTTAGAGCATTTCTCTGACTTCTATTGGGATTGGACCCAAGGCTCAATAACCAATTGGTTAAAAATATTGAATTCCCTACATAAAACCCATTTCATCAGCATATTCACTGTTTTTCCAAATTATAATCCCTTTTCCTAAGTAAAACACATTTTTTCTTAGTAAAAGTAAAAAATCTACTTAACTAATTTCATTTTCATTCAAAAACACTCAAAAAACCTACAAAATACATTTATCCTAATTTTATGTGTAAAAAACAAAAATGGGACAAAACTGTGCTTTATTGCCTATTTTTACACTCTAATTAGTTTTAAATTATGTATTCTTAATTCATTTCATACATTACACCATAATTTCATATTAACTACTAACCTAAGTATTAAACCCATATATTACATCCCTCTCATATATATTATTAAATCCTTTCTATAAATAACCCCCAAAACCCATTTTTAAAATTTTAAACCTATGTTAAATTATCCCATCTGACGAAAATAAAACCCGCCCTTTCTCCCCATAGGTTTAAACATATAAAATATACAAATATCCCGCCCACCTATGGTATTAAAAAAATTTATTAATGTTTTATTTACCATCTAATAAACATACCCGCAGCAATATCATCGAAACATTTGTTAAATGTTTTAAGTTGAGAACATAAGATATTTAACTCCCATCCAATCATATAACATAATGTTTTGACCTTATAAATGTATATTTATAAAGTTAAAAAACCTATCCTGTTGTATTACCAAAACCCCAGACCCCACCTCTGAACGCCGAGCATTTCACATTCAACCGCGATCGTTCACATTGTCCCTTCAAGATCTAACGATCAACTGACCATATCACATTTTTAGTTGCACGATGATAATACATTTTCTTTCCATGAGAAATGGGTTTTTTTTTTTCCTTCCTCTATCCTCCATGTGGCCCAGTTCCATTGGATCACATCTGATCCAACTGAAGCCACTTACCACTCAAAACGAATGTGATAACCACTAGCGGTGTTTCTCCTTTGAAGCTTCGAAACTTCCCATTGCCTGATGTGACCGCCATTAATTGCAGGTAATTTTAAACCGAAAATGCCTAATAAACCCCAAAATCATTCCATTGATCCCTTTTTTGTTCTATATCCTTGTATTTATCCTCCCGATTAAAGAAAACGAAGCCAATATATTGTTTTGTGCCCAAAGAACCTACAAAAGGCACCATAGTTGATGTCCAAAACAGCTGGAAGTTACAGTTCGACTTCCAGAAACCTTCAAAGCCATCAGAAGCCTATTTTAACCCTAATAAACCATTAAAAGACTAAATAATTGCACAAACAGGTATTCTTCGAAGAAAAATAACCTTCCCTTCATTTTAAAGAACCAATTTTCTAAGAAATTGAGCCTTGTAAAGCCTATTTTTCCCACAGAAAGACGTGTATCTTCCCCCAAAAGAACAGATTCGCTGATAAACCCTGATAAAACCCCAGTTCCAAATATTGTAACTTGTTTAAATCAAAATTGAATAATTTTTAAGCCTTTTTTCAGATCTTAGGAACCAATGAATAATTCCAAACCGTTTGCAAATAATCAAAACCCATCTCTACCCTTATTCCCACAGCTTTGTTAAATTGCGAGAAACCCCTGCTATGGCTAGAATTCCTTTCATTGTATTCCCTATTCTCTAAAGTCATTATTGGCTTCCCTTCAGACTGGGGTTTTATTAAAAAATTGTTTATTTTTTTGCAGATTATTCCCAGAATATGAAATTGGGCCAACAGTTTCAATACTAGTTGACAAAATTGTTTACTCCAAATTCTCAGATTTTAATTCAAAAGATTCATTGAAAAAATAGTTTGTATACAAAGAAATGATTAAATCAAAGTGAGAGAGAGATTAGAGAGTAATGAAATTGCATAGTGAATGGTAAAACTAAAATAAGAATTCACAGTGACAATGAAAACAAAAGAGTCAAAAAGCATCAGAGTTAAAGTGTATCAGATGAAAGTCAGAGTGAAAGTAAAATAAGAAAAACTGACAGAGCAATCAAGATAAAATAGAAAAATTAAATACATAGGCAATAATAGTTGAAAAAAGATGAAAATAATTTCACCAATAACAATGAAGTTTATCCAAAGTGAAAGTAAAAACATTTAAAAGAACAAAAAGGTTAAAAGATGAAAACTGAGCAAGGAGGGACATTTTTGCAGAAATTTCTTGTTTAAGTCATTGTGTTGTAGAAAATAGTGTGGCCAATACAACATGAATTTTGAAAAACTGGAGGTGGTTTATGCTCCTAATATGCTAAATTACAAAAACCAATCTCACGTTATGCACATGTATTACAGAATAAGAGATACATGCACATCTTCAAAGTCTATTTTTTGGACTGTGCAATGTTCTGTTTTACACATAGTTTTGCAGAGCCTATTTTGAATAGCTGAAATCTCATTTTTGGAAACTAAGAGAGGTTTATCTTAGTAACATATTTATCTACAAAAAAATCTTTCACCTTCTACACATCTATTTCAGATTGAGACATAAAAAGGTATCATTGGACCCAAATTTTGCAGAAATTCTGGAACAAAATGCACAAAGAAAGGAGATAGTTAGTGAATTGGATGCCTCATCATCAACTTAGAGTTGATATCAAATTCGAATTCTCTTCTTTGTCACCATCAATCCATAAGTATATTTCCAAATAGATTCATTATTTTTGAGTGTCCTTTCATTAATTTCTATTTATGTAAAACAGTTTGAGATATTTGTAAAACCAATCTTGATATTTATTCAATATATTTTAGTTTAGAATTCGTACAAATACTTCATTCTTTGAAGCATTATCATGGAGTAAATTGATAAATATTTCTATAGTCATTTTTGTTGGACTTGAAGGATTTTGTGTTGAAAATTTCAAGTAGCAGATTGGATCAGGTCAACTAGCATCATATTTCAGGATTCATGTGATGAGCCATTGAAGTGAAGTATCTCCTTCTTGTCATTGTTTATATTTCTTTGTTAAATTCATCCATTATGTGTTATAAATTTGAATGAATAAATAGGAGTATTACTTCAGGATTTGTTAAAAGAACGTTGTCTTTATTGTTTATCATTTGTATGTTTTATGTTGATTTCCAGAGTAGGGAACCCTTAATTGCTCCCTCTTTCGTTTGACCTCTGCCTAATAGTTCTCTTTTACAGATCAAAGGACCCTTCACTTCTCTTTATCCCAATAATACCACCTCACCAAATAGCCTTCCAAAATCTTCAAGAGTTATCTATCTTGCCCTGAAAAAATTTGACTTTTTGACCTTGATCCTAGCTCTATTTGCTTGATTTTTTACACCTTAACCCAATGGACAAACATATTTCCCACTATCCATATAATTAGTTGATTTTTCCCACCAAATAAATCAAACCAAAACCAAATTGCACAATCATAACTAGCCTAATATTTTATAAATCAAAACAAAGTTAAAATTTATAAAGAGAGCCCTCTCTGCATGCTAGGAAGGCTAGATCCTAGAGTTTAAAATTTGGTCTGTGGTTACGTCAGTGAATTATTTATTTAACCTTGAGAAATTACTGAGTGCTAACACCATCCACTTGTTAGTAACCAACAATCTGATTAGGTGAAATCAAGCTTGGGGGGGGGCCTATACCTTGAATTGAGTCACCATGCTAGGGGAATGTAAGGTTATTCGAAGCATAGTTTCCGTGTTTCAACCTTCTATAAAAATGTAACTTGTGTCAACCATAGTTTATCCTTGTTTCAAGTTTGTGTAAAAATAAAACCAATTCCAAGCATATTTTTCATGTTTTCAAGATTGTGTAAAAATGAAACCATTCTCATTTTACCTCTCGTGATTGCCATTTTCTGAGCCTATTTTTTCAGATGAGCCTTGGATTTCTCATTCCATTGTCACCATCTACTTGGAAAATCATACACCTTCACTTGGTTGTTTTACCCGTTCCTAAGGAATCACTGCAATGAGTGGTCTTGTTAGCCATCTGCTTCACCTTTACATGTTTTGATCAATTCCACCATACTCGGAACTAGTTGTTGTCCTTTATACCACTTCTTCCTCCAAGGGGAATCACCTTTAAGCTCTTTTCTGACTCTTTCAATATGAAAATATCGTTGAGTATTCTTCGTTTGGAACTAATTAAAGTAAACGAAACGCTATTTACCCAGTATATGTTTACCCCTTTTTCAGGTTGGGATAAACTATTTAAAAAAAAGGAATACCTTAGTCAATCACAACTAAGAGGTTCTCTCGATTTTTTTTTTCTACCTTTTAGGATTCAAGAGAATATCTACGAAAAGGGCCCTATGGATTTTTCCTTTCAGCCACTTTTCAAACTCCCTAAAAATGAAAAGAAGTCGAGTTTCACCTTTTTCAGACTCATTAAAATTTAACGAAATTAGACTTTTCACCATGACGATATCAAGTTCCTCCTTCTTAGGGCTCCTAAAATGTATTAGGATGGATTTTTCCAAAGGGAAAAATTATATGAAAATCATATGCTATCCCCTTCAAGCTTGTATTGAAAAATAATTGGGGTACTCGCCAGAAATGGTGGGGGGAAATGGAAGTATTTATCAGTTGTGTCAGTAGTATGTCACTCTTGGAAATGGCACATCCTCTATTTCCTATCGGGTTTGGGAAATTTGTTTGCCTCTCATTCAATTACCAATCTTGTCAACATGACCTCTGATTCCATTTGAGTCAAATATTGCCAAACTCCGGAGTCGTGTGGCCGATATGTTCAAGAGAATTTCCTTCTGTAGTTCATTCCTTACCTGATTCTCTATTCAGTCTTGATTCAAAACTATTTTCTTTCCTCTGTCTCATATTGATGATGTGGGATACATCATGACCCTCCTTCGATAGGTCACTTAATTTTTACTTCAACTCATTATCCGGGAAGTTGATCTAGAGACTCCTTTGTAGTACCTTAGAGCCTACATGCCCTGATGGCATCTTGTTCGCATTCGATGACAGGTCCACATTAATGGCCTTCGATCGGATGATTTCACAAGTGTTCTACTTCAGCTCCTTGTTCACAAATCTTGGATTGTATTGCTAGTACCTTGAGGTCCATTGTCATTACTGGTAGTCTCTCTTGTGCATGTTAACATTTTACATTGTTGACTGGTAATCAAGTGATTTTATTGCATGTTTGACTTTAGTTCACTCATTCACATGCCTAAATCTGCACTCGATTGGGTCATGATGGAGCATAACACCCTTTATTTTGTTTTATGAAATCTATGTTGCGAGGTGATGTGAGTTATTTATTATTTTATACGCGACTCTTCTAGCTAGATGGTTGCGACCATACCTAGGTCCATAATTGTGATCCTTCTTATTGCTGGATGATTGTCTCCATAACATGGATACTATTACATGATCTATTTTATGGATGGCTGTGCCCATGCCTTATGTTCATGTGTTTATATCAAAGTTTTCATTTATGTATATATGTACTTGATTCACAGGTTTTTTGACGATGGTGGCTTGGTCCTGGAATTTTCTCGTAAATAATTTCACCCCTAACTCTCATTCTACCTTTATGCTTTAGGGGTGCATCTGTTACACAAATTTTGTCACTGTCCCTGTACTACCTGTTCCTAGAACTTGGACAACCCCTATAGTGGTCCCTGTGTACTTTTCGCATCATGGAAATCATGCCTTTGACTCCCACACAGTCTAAAGATCAATATCGTTTTTGATCATTTCTAGAGTAGATCCCTTAAAACCTACTTTTTTGGACCAGCGTGACCCTTTCGTGTCTCACTAGTGCTGATGGCCCATCCTTAGCCTGTGAACAACATCAATCAACCCTTATATGGACCTCATACCCACGCCAATCTACTTCTAGAAGTTTTCTTAAAATGGAAACGAAGCTTCATGGCCTAGAAGCTTGAAGAGTGGAGAGTTGGATGTTTTTTGATCAAGATATGGTCGAGATTCCTCCCTTAGGAATCTTGTTCATATAAAAAAGGAACCACCGAAGGAGATAAGCCATTTTCCCACCTTAAGTGGATCCATGTCCCCTTCTCCATCACTTTAAAATGATAATCCTCCAATGCCTCTGCCAGTTAGAGTAGAAGAAGAGGAACAAAAAAGAGAGGTTTGAAGATTTCTATAGGCATAGGAGGAGAGAGTTGAGACCCTTATCATTCTCACATCGAGCTGAAAAGAGTGCTTTGGAGACGTGCCCAGATTCAAATCGACTGAAGGAGAGCTTCGATATCAAGGTGTGGGTTGTAACTCCTCTTTTATTAATAATGTAATACACCAGATATTTATTTTCCATTGTTTTCCATGTTTATGATAAGAATTCTATTATTTGTTGATCAACTAGATATATTTTTTTTGTTATAATCATGTTGCACTTTTATGATTATTATTATTTTTTGGTCACTTTTGTAGGTAATTGAATGGTGGTAGCAGCAGAGATCAAGCCTGGAAGAGGGAATGACCAAAGAGCTTCAATGAGGAGCAACAACGCAACATCAGACTGAGGTAGGCTATCTCCTTTGATCTACGATTCATTTATAATTTAGGAAAGTAGGTATTTTTCTTGTTCCCTTTGTTGCTAGACCCAGCCTAGGGCTAAAGGGATCGTCTCTATCCACAGAGAGGATTTACCTAGAAAAAAAAACTTCCCTCTCCTTGAATCAAGGTCCTTCCAAATCAAGGACACCATCAAGAATTCATCATCAACTAAGTGATCTCCCTCCTTGAGTGGTCAAGGATCATTCGTGAAGAAGAAATATATCTTCAATAAGGGGAATGTTTTTCTCATGTATATCATTATCAAATTCAGGGAAGAATCAATTGAAAGAAGCATCTAAACAAGTAAGTATATGTACACATTTTAATATGTCAAAATTTATTTTTCTAAACAAAGCAACAAATTGGTTGGGGATTCAAACTATCTTCCATAGAAGAAAATTATGTATTTAAATCTCATTGAAAATGAGGTCTTGGATCATGTCAAAGTATCTATCACAAAATGAGAAAAGGAATATTTTCAAGTACTTGCAAAGAATATGAAAGGGGAATTTAGGGCTCAAAGGATTCTTGTAGAATCCATCAAGGATCCCCTCATTCCATATGTATCAAAACTTGAAACTTCAAAATAAATATATGAAAAATTTGTAGAGTTGTATTTTGTAACCATTACAAGGGAATTTATCTCACTAGGGAAAGAACTTTAAGAGATGAAGATGTCAAAACATGAAGGAATAGCCTCATAATTAAGGATAATACCTATAATCAGGGATGAACTTTAAAATCTGGGAGAAGTAATGTCTGACACGGAAGTGACTATAGTTGTACTAGATTCACTACCACATGGATGGGGTAAAGAAGCTACTCCATTCCATGAACTATGGTCACTATGAAATATTGAATATTAAAGGCTAAAGGTGAAATCTTATGTAGGGTGAGGTGAGAAAAATCAAGCATATACTACAATGACAAAAGGAAATAAATTTTTTGGAAAGTTTGATCCTCATAAAAAGAAAAATAACATGGCTAATATTCAATGCTATGGGTGTGAAGAATATGGACACGATAGAAGATATTTTCCTAATCTTATGAAGGATAATAACAAAAGAGGAAGAGAAGAATCCCACATAACCAAGGAAGTGGGGGGAGATGAAAAGAAGAAGTCCAATAAAGAGGAAATAAAATATATCTACTATGATCGAGATAGTCTTCCTCACCTACTTCTTTTCTAGTTTATGTTTCTAAGTTTTCCTGTTGTAAAGTTGGATTATGATAGGATGCATCATAACATCATAAAACCATTAGAAAAAAGAGCTCGTGACGTCATCATAGGGAAGCATGAAGGATAGCTACAAAAACATATATGAAAGTAAAATATGAAGGATATAGCTCTTGGGAACCTCATTGGAAACATACGTGGCATTTATGGGAAAAAGGAAAGGTTATCGACGAAAATCCTCATCATACATTAGTTAGAAAGGAAACATGTATTGAATGGGAATATTCTAGATTCTCAGGATTCTCTAATGAAATATTCATTCAAGGGTTCATCAAGAAAGAGAGGAAGAAAGTGTTTCATTTTGGAATTCATGGGATGATGGTATGATGACATAAAAGGTAAATAAAATCAAGGGATTGAAGATATTTCAATCAAGGAAGTTTTTGCAAAAAGTATCGATGACCCAAATGAAGAATGAAGCATGTATGATTATATTCAATATTGAAGAGTAATTTCATATTCTTGTAGGTAACATGGATCAAAGTTCTATCTCAAGAGCATGATAAAAAGAAAAATGATCTCCTCCTATGAAAGGATGGAAGAAGGCATATGTCAGAATTTGTGTAGATGAAATCAATGTAATATTTTATCATATGTAATATGAGGTGGTTGACAAAAAATGGATGAATTATGAAATGAAATTCCTAGGAATGAAATATGTAAAGAAACGAAGGAATATATTGCAAGATATGCAACAATGGAAAAGGAAATAAAAATTTGAAGACCAAGAATATTCGACTAGGATATCTCCATGAAATATATGAAGATTATGATGGATTCTAAAAAATGAAAGAGACCCTTGACAATATATATGTTTGGGAGATGTGTTGATATGGATGTAGGATTTTGATGCAAACTAGACTCTTGTCATGATGAAAGACCATGACAAAGGTAATTTTGATTAATCTTCATTTCATATTTCTTAATGATATCTGGATGGGATTATGCATGGTTTCCAAGGGAATAACTATGGATGTCTTCCACCGTTTATGATAATGTAGAAGGATAAAATATCCTTAAGGAATAATGGCATGAAAAAGGCAACATGGGATGAAGGAAGTCCATATATGGATTGATGGATCACTTTTTGATGAAATAAATCATGACATGGCTCAAGGATGAAAGTGATGGATGGTGTTTTCCCTAGGAATAAGTCCAAAAACTTGAAGGGTGTTGAATAATGAAAAAAACATCATGACATCGCGAGGAGGAGTTATTCAAGTGGTTGGATGTCCTATCATCTCCACCTGTGGAGTTGTTGTAGGTTCCTAACTGAGAGGGAGCATAGAAGAAAATTTATTACTTGGTAGAAAATTGGAAGAAAAATTCCTATGCGAAGAGGGAGATTAGGTACATTCCTTCCATACAAATTAGTAAATCCCTTTATTGGAATAGTTATGTGCTCCCTAATTTAGAGGGAGAGATGGACACATCATTATCGTATTCACTTGGGAAGACAGAACAGAGGATTGGGTAAACATCTAACATCTTATTCTCTTTGAGGATGTGTTAGGGAATCCCAGGCAATAATAGTCGTAGAGGATTGATATAATTTGAGGACTCAAAATATAAGATAGGAATAGTCCTCATAAAATAGACTCCGAGAACCCGAGAGGGGTATGTTCTAAGAGAGAAAATGATGAGGGTGTCTGTACATAATTGGTCTTGCCAACATTGAGCTCAAATATTATGGACATATAGAGCTATTATTCAAGGCCTTGCTATGTGGAAATGTTGGTTGATATGATGCTAAATATATGGGTTACAAATATGACTCTTCTTATGAGAATTCTTCATATTGATAAGGACCTACTACCACTATGAATGCCTCCATAGTTAAGAGGGAGTGTCGAAAAGTGTAACTTGGTTTGATCTTCATAATGAAATTTTTAATTTTTATTTTATGTAATTGATGTAAAGAATAACAATAAAATTATTATTTTAATTCTTGTCTCATGGGTTTCATGAGAAAGGAATTTTACTTTAGTGGTGGCTCCCATTGCGAGCTTTTAGGATTTGTCATCAAGTCATCAAAATAAATTTGATTCTATGTCATGTATGAAGGACCTTTCTTGGGCATGTTACATTTTTGTATGAGTCATTCAAATGTTCAAAAGACCCTCCAAGATGAGCACAAGAAACTCCTAGAGAGTTGACTTCAAAATGGAATAAATGATATCCTCCAAATGACACGTGAGTTCACCTTCCAACAAGTCAGCTTATTTGATAAGGAAACAACTATAAATAGGGAATTTCAAATTTTGTTTGAGAGATATAATTTTGGTGAAGGAAGTTTGAATTCAATAAGTACAAAGGTCATCAAGAAGAAGCCTCATAACCAACATAGAGAAGGGAAGGAACAACGATGTATTTTACCTTTTCTTTTGGGAATTTCCTTGAGTCATATAACCTCCACATGGGTGATATTTCATACCTGAAGATTATAGGAAGAAGGAAAAAAGTATTGTAGTCCTTTAAGACCATCAAGTTTAGTAAGGAATTAAGACTTAAAGGTAGCCGAGTTGAAGGAATAAACTCTCCTTTTAGAGAAAGGAATATAAATGGTAAAATTTGGTCAAAATCATGTGCTAGGGTTTCTAAAATAGAAAAAAGGAGTGCATTACCGAACCAAGGACAAAAAACTCTGAAGCATATTCGGGATACAAAGAAGGCAAGAAATTGGATCAAGTATTAACTTTGACATGGAAGAGGAATAATTAAAGGGAAATATTTTCTTGGTCTTGGAGTGACAAATATATCAAGGGTCTTAGTCTTGGTATTTGTCAATTGAAGTCTCGATAAGAAGAAGAATTTGCTTGGTTTTTCCTCTCAAGTGGGAGAAGTTTTTTCCCTAGATGACCACCTAAATTATGTGTCTCTTTTATATTTATGGTTTATGAATTGGTATTTGCTTGATGAAGAAAAATAATAATAACATAATTAAAATAACATTCTAATATTAGAAGTAAAAATCTTTCACAAGAAATTATCATAACTAGAGAAATCACCTAATACTTGATGCCCTAGATTTCTCAACCTGAAGTTGCTTTTCACATTGATAGTGACATTGAGTAATGTCCATGCTTCCAGTGGATTCACATCCCCTACTACTCTTGATGATATAGAAATTTTTTATATAAAAAGTAGGAAATGGGAACATCAGTAATAAAACTTGTGTTCCCGTTTTAGACTTCTAGTTTACTTTTGACATGAACAATTTTCTGAAACTGCCAAGCTACTATTTTGAATACTTTTCTATCGTATTGTTTTTCAATATATGAAATCTGATATGACCCATGTTTTTTTTTTAATTTGATATGCATGCCAATGATTAGGATGAATTTATAACATTTGTATTAGAACTCACTTTCATGGTTTGTATGTGGAAATGATTTAAATGTTTGAGCAATAATCCTATGTATTTGCAATCTACATTATGGACTTTGAAAATTGACATGCCACAACATACCTCTACATCCTTCCATTGGAACATATTTGTTATATGAATTTTTATTTTATGAGAAATACACATCTATTTGATTGATGATGGATAGTGTGTAAGTAAACTGTAAAATTTCACAACTTCAGAATTTTGAATGTGCTCTAGCAGCTAGCTGTCATAATTTTCTAAATGTGTCCTAGGCCCTAGCTTCTAGTTGTGATAAATTTTAGATTTTTTTAAGATTCTCTATCTCTAATAAATTTGATTAATATTTTGAAAATTTCTTCAATTGTCATAAATTTCATAATTCTTTTTATGAAGTAGTTCTTTAAATTTTGATCCAAACATTTCTAGTTGTTTTAAATATTTAGAATTATTTGAGATATGCCCAAAACACATACAATACAATCCATAAAAATTAATATCACATTTATGTTTTAGTCTACTTAAATGTGAATTGTATATATATGCAGTCAAACAAATGATCTCTTCTTACCATGGAATTCCAAAAACATCCCCAAAAAAATTACAATGGACATAAGTTTAACAACATGCACACGGGGAATTGTTATGTTTTCTTAATGTTTGAAAATGTTGAGTACGAGCTTTTGTTTCATAGGTAAATGACTACTGCTGAGATGACCACTTGCTGAAGGCGTATAGGGACAGAGTGTGGGAACTCAAAAAAAGGTTTGACAACGTTCTCTTACCAAGAATTGACCGAGAAGAAAATAGAACCGCACATTATCTTGCACATAAGTGCATTCGCTACACAAGTGTAGACCAGAGTATCCAAAACCATCGAGAGATTTTTGACAATTGTTTCAATTTTTGGTTTACAAGGAGATACATTCTGGATCATAGGTGGGATGATTGGCAGAAAATTCATTACATTATAGAAATAATTTGACTTGACAGACCTGGATTGAGGATCTAGGCCATCAGGTAAAGCTAACTATTGGATTTTATTGTTGGTGTGATGGGCACTTTATTGGGAACATTCCGTTATCTTGAGAAAAATTCCATTATCTTGAGATAATTATTCCCTAAAATAATATTCCTTTGTGCCAATTGTGTCACATAGAAATGGCTCTTCTCCATCCCAATATCAACCTCCACTCATATATGCACCCAAACGCTCATTTTACCTTACAAATTATGGCTCCTTGAAGGATTCGTACATCACCTAATTGGGAAATGGACAAAATTCCACACTGCTTCTTTCCTAGGCATGAAATATAGTTAGTCTATGGGCTAGCTTAATAGCGTTGAAGTTGGAGAATATTACAACAAATTAAATTTGTTCTATATGAAGGTACATGAATATGAAAAGTTCGATGGGTTGGTTCAGGGAAGCTTCCCCCATGGAAACCTAGGGTTATGAAAACCCTGCAACGACACTCGTCAAGGTGCCCCACTGCCCTCATGGTGGCTTCACGAACCTCACGAAGCAAAGCATCTCCCACTGACTCTTCCCATAATCACTGAAAACCCCAATGGGAGGGGATAGCATCCCTCCCCCCTCTAGAAACTATGACGCTGTAAATATGGATTCACCATCCCAGACCCCGGCCTTTGACTCTGCAGGGATGTAGACGGAACCAACCATAACGAAAAATGACAAAACTACAGAGCAACCAGTGAATACAGAGCCGCAGAAGGCATCCTCGACTACGTGTCTTCCTATCACAGCAAAACCTCCAAGATTGACCTTCCAAGACATCGTATCAACGCCCAAATTCAGTTAATGAATGATCATGCACTTATTGGTAAATTTTTCAGATTTTGGCCTTTAGAGAAAGCCCTCCAGGGTTGGATATCATCTAAATGGAAACCAAAGGAACATGTCACCCTTTAGTTAGGGCAAAAATGTTTCTTTAATGCTATCTTCAACTCTATTGAAGACAGAAATTGTATCTTGGACGGAGGCCCCTACTTCTTCAACTCTGCAGGAGTGTATCTCAAGGATTGGGTAGAAAGATTCAACCCAGACAAAGAAGAATTCAAATGGGCACCTGTATGTATCATAATGTACTCTATACCTCTGGAATATTGGGATGATGAATCCTTAAAGGACATTATCAATGGACTAGGAGAGTTCATCAAGGTTGCAGAGGAAACCAAACTTAGAAGCTACACTTCATATGCAAGAATCTGTATCTATATGCTTCTTTCCATGACTCTTACAGATTCCGTAAGTCTCTATCATGATGATTTTTAATGGGTGCAAACAATAGACTATGAGAATGTTCCCTTTCACTTCAGAAAATGTCATGAACATGGCCATATTTTCCGAGATTGTCCACTAAATCAGCCACCCAAGCCCACTGTTACCCCCGAAAGCATAGATGCTGAGGGCTTCACCAAAGTCCCCAACCACAAAAAGCATATTAAGAAAACTAACTCCACTCCGAAAGTTCCACCCAAAGTAACCCCTACCCTTCCCACCAGTAATAGTTTTGATGTCTTAGCCAAATAACCTCTCTCAGAGGGACAATCCTCATGCTAAGGTACTAAGAAAACCAAACCCACCATTTCTGAACCAACTTTTGATCCCCTAAACAATCCTCCTCCCCCTAAATCACAACAGGGCCCTCAAGGCTTCACTCCCGAACTCAGCAATGACTCAGATTGGTACTGTGGCAGCCCAATCACATGGAGATAAATGGAAAATATCAATCATCCTCCCTCAAAGAAGGATCTGTGACAGAAGGAAGCCGACCCATTCATATGGACGAGCAACCTAAAAACATCGATCTAGGAGATTTGGACATTCTAGATTTGCAGCAAGCATGAAAGAAAAAAGAGTATGAAAAAATACCTAAAAGACAAATTGATAGTCTATAGGTGATTCTTTTATGGGCACAGTAGAAAATATCACCATACATACAGCTAAGAAGTCACTGGGATGGAAAAAATATATTAAAAGAAATAAAAAAGAGTGGGTGAAGAACAGACCTGCAGAGAAGCATCATAGTAGGGGAAATTCTTGTTGAATCTAGGAGATATCCCAAGTTGACCAAGTACTACAGGCTGATATCCAATAGTTATTAATGAAACTCACTTAATGGAACATTTTCAGGCTCAACAGCCACGCAAAACTTCGAATGATAAAAAGCATGATACAAAAATAAATACCCTCTGTTTTCTTCATGCAGGAAACCCAGATTTTAAAAGCATGGTCTTCAATAGTTGGAGCAGCTTCATACCACCTGCAAGATCCAAAATGTATCAATTCCAACAAAAACTCAAAAATCTCAAGAACCAGCTCAAGCAATGGAAGCACTTCACCTTCGGGAACATCTTTCATCAACAGAAGGTTTTGTAACAACTAATGTCTGAACTTCAGCAGTGCATCATTACTAAAGTAATATCATAATTCCTAGCTAACCAGGAATAGAGTCTCCTCACTAAGTTGGAAGAGAGACGATTGCAAGAGGAAATCCTTTGGAAGGAGAAATCCAGAATCCGTTGGCTAAAGGAAGGGGAGAAGAACAATAAATTCTTCCATCACTCAACCATTCAACAACGTGTGCACAACCGTATTGCACAACTACATAATCAGCAAGGGGAAAGGTTGGAGGAAACTGAGGAAATAGAGAAGGAACTTCTCTGACACTTCAAACATATTTCAAAAGAACCCCATGGAAGCAAACAACAAGCTATCAACAAGGTTACACAACACATCGCTAAGATCATCACTGAAGAACATAACAGGATGCTCCTCCACCCTGTCTCCCTCTAGGAAGTTGAATAGGCAATGGCTCAACTCAAATACGGCAAGGCTCTAGGTCTGTGTGGTTTCACTTCCAACTTCTTTCATCACTTCTGGGATCTCATCAAATTGGAGGTATGGGACCTTGTTGAAGAACCTAGAGAAATGCATTGGATTCTCCCCTCTATCAATGCTACATTCTTAGCCCTCACCCCGAAAGAGGAACACTTTGTCACCCCTGAAAAATATAGACCCATTGCATTATGCAATGTTATTTACAAGGTGATTTCCAAGGTCATAGCCAATAGGCTTAAAAACCTACTTCCATTTCACATCTCGTCGGAACAAATAGGTTATGTTGAAGGAAGAAAGATCTTGGATGGGATCATCCTCACTCATGAAGTCATTCACTCGTTGAAACACACCAAGAAGGTAGGCATGCTCTTAAAAATTTATCTTTCCAAAGCTTTTGACAAATTAAGTTGGGAATACATAAATCAAATGCTCATTGCCTTTGGATTTTGGCCCTCCTGGACTAGATGGATCATGAGCCTCATATCCTCCCCCTTCTACTCTATCCTCATCAATGGCGTCCCCTCCCCCCCTTTCACTCCCTCTCGAGGTATTCACCAAGGTGATCCTCCCTCCCCTTTCCTCTTTTTCCTTATGACAGAAGTTTTAGGACGTCTGATTCAAAATGAAGTATGCAAACATACCCTTCATGTCATATCCATACATGGTTCCCAACCCACCACACATCAATATTTTTTTGACAACAATATGTTGTTCATTCATCCTTCTATTCAAGAAGCTCATACTTTCAAATCTCTACTAGATCTATTCTTGGAAGCCTCGGGTACCTCCATTAATGCTAGAAAATCTCATATTTTCCTCTTCAATACTCTAGTTATAACCCAATGTAATATTTCCAGGATCCTCAACTTCTCCATAGCTACACTGCCTACTAAATACCTTGGAGTGCCTTTAATTGATTCTTTTATTAGACACTCTTCCTGACAAGAGCTCATAGAGAAAATTCAAGCTCAAATTTCCTCATGGACCTTTAGATCACTCAATATTGCTAGTCGACTTGTCCTATTCAAAGCAGTCTTGCAATCCATTCCCCTTTATCTCTTCTCTGTTCTAGGCACGCAAAAATGGGTGCTCAAGCAAATCAAGAACCTGCAACACAATATTCGTTGGGGCTCATCTGGAAAAAATAGAAATTGAGCTCTAGTGAAGTGGTCAATAGTTTTCACTCCAAAAAAAGGATGGCGGTCTAGGCCTAAGAGATCCGCATCAAAGAAATGCAGTCATGGGTGCCCGCATCTAGTGGAAATGGTTATCCACGCCACAAACTCCATGGGCTCGTCTATGGACTTCCAAATATTCAAACAACAGACCACCTGAAGATCTTATCAGACTTTTCATAGTGGATACGGGCTCTCTTATTTGGAATGCTTCCAAACAACATAGATCCCTAATTCAAGAGCACAACTTCTCGGAAGTCCATGATGGAAGTACCGCCCATTTCAGGGAAGACTCCTGGCAACAAATGCCTAATTTGGCAGCTCTTTTCCAACGGCCTTAGTGACACGTGAATATCCATGATCAACTGGACAACAACGTAAAAAATTTATGGGAACCCACTTCTACTCTGGGCTACCGTCAATGGATACCAACACCTCAAATGCATGAGAACTCGTAGGGGGAAACATCTAAGGAGATTGATAAAGAGCTCAACATCCGGAAAATCAGATGCTCAGAGAAGGAATATTTACTCAAATGGGGATACACTCCGCAGGGCACGTTTAACACCAAGGAAGCATACAATTTGATGTATCCCACTCAGGAACCCAAAGATGAGATATGGATCCAAATATGGATACCTGGCATTTGGCCCAAGGTCTCCACCTTCCTTTGGATCCTATGCAAAAAATGAATCCTAACATAGGATAATATTCTGGAAAGAGAATTCATAATACAATCAATATTCCCCAATTGTTAAACGCATTTTGAAACTATCCCACATCTAATGGATACATGCACTTAAAAAAAAAAACAATGGGAAAAAATCATTTTCAGGTGTAGAAGATCCAGTCGTATAAAGGTCGATATCATCAGCACAATCCAAAACTGGCCCTCAGAACCTTATAATAGAAAGTTATTAAATATTCTCTGGACTCTTATCCTAAGCCTTCTTATGTGGTATGTCTCAAAAGAAAGGAACAAAATAATATTCAAGGATCAGTTCACCCATATGGACACCATTTGGACGAATCTTTGCATCAATCTCCAAGAAACACTGGCTCTTCATCATTGCCAGTAATTTGATATTCCCACTCAAGCTCCGGAGAGTATTATTTGGGTGAATTGGCATATATCCATTACATTCCTCGCTTTAAGTAGCAGCACTCCCTCCAATCATCTAGAGTCACCCATCACTTGGATTCCCCCTCTGGCTGGTCTGGTCAAGTTGAATTTTGATGGTGCATCCAAAGGAAATTCGGGAGCTGTGGGATTCGGTGGAATTTTCCGTGATTCATTTGGTACTCCCCTTATGTTCTTCTTTGGATCAATAGGGTGGGACTCCAATAACTCTGTTGAAATGGAAGGTCTTTGGCAGGGTCTCTGTCTGGCTCAGGTGCACAACTACTTCCCTTTAGAAGTAGAAGGAGACTCTCAAGTTCTCGTTAATGAAATTACTAATATCCTTATGGGCACTTCTTCCTCAAAGGTTGCTAAGAGTTGGCATCTTTCTACATGATTTGAGCATATAAAACAATGGCTCAAGCACCATCAGGTGATTTCCTTCAAGCATGTAAAACGCTCGGGCAATAAAATCATGGATTTGCTTGCAAATAAAGGAGTATATTATGAACATACACTCTACTCAGGTCCTCTTAATAATCTTAATGATACCTCTCTGAAACAGGAATGCACTAAACTAGTGCACATGGAAGCTACACTCCCAAATGTGGGTGAATGATATGGGCAGTTAGACGGTGAGCCCAATATGTGACACATGTATTTGCAACATGCTCATGCATGGGCTCAAGCTGGTGGCATTCATATCTACCAACTGGTCTCAACACTCAGTCATTAATATGCCCGAACGTAGATGTGGCTACCACCTTCTCAAAATGCCTTTGCGCTATATCATTCTGCCATCTCCCTCCAGCTGCATTTTCCCCTTTGTGGTCTCAGAGCTGAGCTCTCGAACACCGATTGGGAGGTAGTGGAGCCTTTACTCTTGCCTTATGCTAGCCCTTGGTCACAATTTCTCTCATAGCCTCTACTATGGCTTCAATTCTGCACCTGGGTCTCAGAATCCTCAGCCTACAGCTCCCTCTGCTCATCCTTCTTTGCCCACCTATATTTCCAATGCCTCCAATAGCTCCAATATGCCCAGGCGACACAGAATGTGTTGCCGCTGTGGCAGTGGGAATGGGCGTGCATCTCGTCCTCCTCTATCCATCCATTCTAAGTATTCTTCACCTCCTCATGATGAGTATTTCGCCCACTATCCTACAACTCGTAGTGGTAGAGGCCGAGGTCACGCTTCCTGGTTGTTGGAATATTGTCATTGATGGCTCATGTATTCTCCACGACCATGTTTCATTCTGCACCACCCAGCCTCAGCCGCCCGCTCTCCACCTCTACCTCATTTGAATACACAGCCTCTTCCTCCTAGGGAGAATTCTACTCAATTCCATGACACCTATGCTCTGGACCCCCCTCGCCTCACTACCACCATCACCATCAACTTCAAGGAGGAAAATTCCCCTACTATAGGCCATAACCTCAGGAAAAAGAAAATAAAATCCACCATAGACTCGGCGCCTCTTCTGATCTTGCGTAAGTATGAATCCCTTCTAGTCAATCAGGGCTCCCCCTCCTCTAGTAGCAAAGGAAAAGGCAGTAGTGGAAGCAGTAGCAGTGGAGGTGATAGCTCAGATTGTTTAGGGGAATATGGCTGCAAGGGTAGTGCCCGCACTATTCACACCGCGACAACTCCAACACCAATGGCTCAACAAACGATGCATGCATATGACTCCTCCGAAGACTACAGGTGCCTCATTGTGGAGGAATCAACGCCTCAGCAGAATAGCACCTAGCTTGAAAAGGTATTTTTTTATACTTATGTTAATTTTCTTGGTCGCTATCTCTCTCCGGAATACTTTCATAATACTCAACTATTTTTTGTATGAAGCTGGTTTCCCCTCTGTGGGAAGTTGTAGTTTGACTGGTTTCCCCATCTGCGACAGTCACTATTTTTATTTTTTGACATATAATGCCTCTGGAATTAGCTACTTTAGCGATTCCATAGGACAGACTCTCCTTGTACATTATGTTACATTAATAGAATTTAGAATAACTTAGAAAAAAAAAATAGCGTTGAGCATGGCTAAGTAAAGCTCCACTTCCTCACCTCACTTGGATTGGCTCCATAATTCACATTTAGTTGTGGAATATCGATTCTTTTAGGAATGGAATGGATTTCTTGCGTTGCTTCTCCTACATGTGCAATTTTTAAGCTAGAATCTGATATTTTTGGAACTATATGTTTGATAGTATTCGACATTCTTTCATGATTTTTAGCTATCAGTAGAACTGGTAGACCTATTTAGTTGTGTAACACATATATTAGCCTTTCTCCATGGTTAAAATATTTCCACCTTTGCACATCACTCCCAAGAAAAAATATTGGTTTTTCTACCCACCCTCATTTCCTCTTTGTGCAATTTAATCAATTCCTTAAGCAGTTGGAATTGTACTCCCAATGATCCATTGCATGCCACATTTGATTTGGACTTTGTGGCTACAAGCTTGTATGTTATATATGCTTTTCCTTATAGGACAACTTGGTGTTATTTATAGTAATTGGGCGGTTCTAGTCCCAAGCCTTTACTAATTTAGGGAGATTCACTTAGTCTGATTCAATATCCTCTACTTGGTTAGGAAGTTTTTATGTGCTCTCTCATATTGCAGGATGCAAAAATATTATAGGGAAATGTGGATAATTGGCTATTTTGACATTCATTTGAGCTATTGATTTCTTTGGGCTCTATTTGTGACTGCTAGATCTCTACATAAGGCACTTCCTAGGGTTGGGCCAATGAAGATGATTGTCCGAAATTATCTATCATCTCCTCTTTCATCCTTTTCTTTTGCACTGCTAAGTTAGGGATTTCCAAATCCACAAACATCTCAAATTCATTTTGGGTCTTCCCATTTACACATGGCCCCTTTTGTGTTTTTTTATTTTTTGTTGCACATAAAGAATTAGGGTTTCTTCAATTTATTTCCACCATCACAAACCCCTTCTCATCCTAAGCCTTGGTAGGTCATTAGTATTTGAATCCACCAATTGGAATTTGTGATATAGGTGACAATATTCATGGAATTTCCGACACCTAAATGGAGTGTGCTTGTAATCTATTATATGGTTCCGCAAGTCATCCTCAAAGTAATAGTATATTGATTCTAAAAAGGGATCCTAAATGTTCATGTAGATGTATATTATTATACAAGAGATGTATTTTTCTTTCATTTTAGCCACATATATCTTAACAAAGGTCCCTAAAGAATTATCTATTCATAAAAGTACCTTCTTCATCCAAAACTCAAGTGGCAATGAGTACATACATATCCACATATAGGATGTGTTAGGGCCCTATATTACGAGTGTAGTCCCTTATTATTGTTAGTGTAGCCCCCTTATTGTTATTGCTTTACCCCTATAGTCCCCATATTGTTATTATTGTGCCCCATAATAATCCACTATTGTTATTTTTGTGCCCTTAAATTATTATTGTTAGGTCGGCAAGGATTATATTGTGACCCCGTGGACTCCTATATATAGAAAGGAGTTATTTTCATTTGTGTCATCCAAGAATTCTTCACTTATGTAATTTAAAGGAGTTTTCCCCCTTGAAGAGGCTAATTTATAAAGCATTGATCTATCTTTTCTTCTATTTTTTGAAATGGTTTCATAACATTTGGTATCAAATCATTGGATTATAGGGTTCTGCTGCTTCAAACAGGTCATCGTGGAATTTTTTCTATAATTTTTTTTCTACGAAGGTTCAAAATATTAAAACAAACCATTTGCAAACAAATCCAAAACATCTTAGAGTAAAAATTTCAGATATTAGTTTGCAATATTTTTGGAGATATGATCTGTGGAAGTTAGGTTTTTTAGAGGTTCCGAAATTTCATATCAAAGAGGTGACTTGGGAAAATCAGCATAACTCTCTCTCTAAGCATCAGATTGGAATTCTATAAAAAGTGGTCAAAAGAACACAAACTATAGTTTCCTATGTATCGATTTTAGAGCCGAAGGAGGAAACAGTGACACGTGGAACCCGATACAATTTTTCTCTACTAAACCAGTCCATTATTAGGACATTGTGGGAGATTGGGCATAGCTTTACCTTGAAGAATCCAAATCAGTTAAGACCATGGAATTGGAAAGAAGATTCAAAGGGCTAATAAAGGACCGAAGATAAAATCTTGGGGATTCGAAATTTTAGAGATACATTAGTTTCAATATAGAGCTTCTCAAAAGAAATAAAAATGTGTGTATTTTGTTTTTTAATTACACAAGTCTTGTTCAAAAAATTAGTTTGAAGTGATTCCAAGGGAATATTGAAGCATAGATATCAGTATTGGGGTTTAAAATGGCCCCTAAAAAGAATTCAATGCACATTAATCCCTCAAAAGGCTCTACGATGACTCATGAAGAGGAAGAAGTGAAACATGATATATCAAAAGCACAAGAACAAGTGGAACAAATTTCTCTCTCGCAAAGAGTAACAAAAAATGAAATGGAAACTAAGATGGATGGTTTGAATAAAGGCGTGGAAGCTAAGATGGAAGGTGAAGAAAGGCATGGAAGCTAAGATGGATGGTTTGAAGAATGACGTGGAAGCTAAGTTGGATGGTTTGAAGAAAGGGTGGAAGCTAAGATGGATGGTTTTGAGAATGACATGGAAGTTAAGATAGATGGCGTGGAAGCTAAGATGGATGGCATAGAAGATAAGATGGATGGTATAAATGGAAACATGGAAGCTAAGATGGATGGTATGAAGAAATGCGTGGAAGATAAGATGGATGGTTTGAAGAATGGCATGGAAGCTAAGATGGATGGTATAGAGGGAAACATGGCAGATTTGAATAAAGACATGGAAGTTTTGAAGGAAGGTTTGGCAAGTTGCTACAAGAAAATACTCCCCATGGCGAAAAATTAGTAGAGGAAACTAATGATCAGAACAAAAAAATGTTAATCATGATTTCATAGGCTTTAATTTTGGATTTAAGACCCACCATATTTGAAAGATAGATATGAGGAAGTTTTATGGCAATGATATGATAAATTGGATACTAGAAATGGAGCAATACTTTGAGCTCCATAATAAGAAAAACACACAAAAGGTAAGCATTCCAACTTTATATTAAGAACAAAATAATTTTTTATGGTATAAATGGATTTGTTCTCATAAAACATTGGTCACTTGGTAAATTTTTATGGAGGAAATGATAGCATATTATGAGGATACAATGAGAAACACCTTCTTTAGCTAATTGATAAATCTCAAAAAAAGGGGTTCAATGATGGAGCACATTGAGGACTTCCAAAAATTGAATATAAGGGTAAATAATATTCTAGAGAAACATAAGATTGATGTCTTCACAGGGAATCTAAAGGATAACATCCAACATGAGGTTCGCCTTTGGGAACCTGATACATTGGAGAAGACATTCAGGTTGGAAAGAAAAAATGAAAGAAAAATTATGGCGAAAAGGAAGCCTACCACTCACAACTATAAAGATGGAAGTGTTGCTACTCATAGACTTCCACAACCTACAAGGTTGAGAGCACGAAAATTGGAAGAAAATAGGGAAAAGGGGATTTTCTATAGTTGTGATAGAAAATGCACTAAAGGTCATAAGTGTGCTAAGAATAAATTATTTTTAATAGATTGTGAAGAGGAGGAAGAAAAGGAACAAGAAACTTCAAAAGAAGAGGATATACACTAGGAACCAACCCTAGAGGAAGAATAAATGAATCTGACCATATCCTGTAATGCATTGGTAGGAATTACCACTCCTCAAAGTCTCAAGATAGAAGGATATATCAAGAAGAAAAATGTAATAGTGATTATTGATTCAGGTAGTACCGATGATTTTATTTAGTTTAAGGTAGCCAAGGAATTGAATTGCTTCATATACCCAGCATCAATGTCAAGTGATGGTGGAAAATGGAGGAAATATAAATTTCTCTAGAAAGTGACATACTATCAAGCTAACCATGGGGGAATATGTATTGAATAGTACAATTATTTCCACTCCAATGGATGGTGTTGATGTTGTACTAGGATTATAATGGTTATAATCTTTGGGGACGGTAGCTTTTAATTTTTAAGAACTTTTCTTGAATTTGTTTTTCGGAAGGAAAGGAAGTTGAATTACGGGGTATTGCAAGGAAGCAGTGAAATGTAATAAGCTCTAATTTCATGACAAAGTTTTTGAAGAAATAAAAATGAGGCATCATTGCAAAACTATTCTCACTAGAAATTCCAACATCAAATTCATCTATTTCTCCATATCTCCAAAAATTCTTCGACAATCATTCCAAGGTGTTTGAAACTCCCAAATTAATTCCACCTATTTGTGATCATGATAATGCTATTAATTTGATTCTAGGAAGTGTTCCTCCAAACATTAGGCCTTACAGATATCCTTATGTCCAAAAGAGTGAAATTGAACATATGATTGCAGAAATGTTAGAGGCTGGTATAATTCAACCTAGTCAAATTTATTTTTCTGCTCTATTAGTATTGGTGCACAAGAAGGATGGATCATGGCACACATGTCAAAATTATAGGGAGTTCAATAAGCTCGATATTAAAGATAAATTTCCCATTTCCATGATTGATGAATTATTGGATCAATTATATGGAGAAATTTATTTTACCAAGTTTCATCTTCGTTTAGGATATCATAAATTTACAATGAAGACTAAAGACATTCTGAAAACAACATTTCAAACTCATATGGGTCATTATGAATTTTTGGTCTTGCATTTTGGCCTTACCAATGCACCTTCTACATTTCAATGTGTTATCACCAAATTGATTCCCGTTGGGCTGCTTCAATGGTCAACTTGGAGTAACTATTTCACACCAGCTTTTGACTGAAGATTATCCTCTTCAGTCTAAGAAGGCTCTCTCAGACTGAAAAGGATAATCTTCAGTCAAAATATGGTATGAAATAGTTACTCTAATTTGACCATTGAGGAAACCCAACAGGAATCAATTTGGTGATAACATTTTTGCGTCGTTGCTGGGGACCGAAGGTGTAAAATTTTCTCTAGGCAAAACGACAAGGTTCAGATTTGACTTTTGATAGTGAAGAAAAGCCAAAAACAGTAAGGATATACCATTCACCTGGTGACTCCATTGTTCAATATCCCGAGCTTCAAAGTTCAGAGCAACTTCACTGGGAAGAAACTAGATTTCAGAACATTCATGGTGATCCAAGATGATAGGATATGTGGCAAACCCTTTATATGTTGAAATGTTACAAAGTGTAAGGGATGAGTTAGCAGAATTTCATATAGATGAACATTTCTCAACAATAGTATTCCATTTTTTGAAATATAGTCGACTCACACCTGAAAATAAAATTTGTTTTCTTGGTTTAGCTATTGAAAAATTAGAGAATGAAATTGAACTATTGGATGTTCAAATTGGATCATATTATTTCCAAGATCCTAAACAGTTCTTGGAAAGTATTACTCCTCAAAAAAAGGAGGAAATTGTTATACCATTTTACTTTAATATAAAGGAGGAATGTGGTTATGAGCTTGATATTGTAGATTTGGAATCAAGGTTCAACGTTGATGAAGAAAATGAAAAGGATATCCAGGATCAATTTGTCATTAAGAGCCTGAAAGGGATATCAATAAATTATGTCTTCTACGATCCCATAGCTGATTACATGGAAGAGTTATAGAGTCCAACTTTTCAATTATTTTTTCACTATGAGAAATAGACCCATATTATGTTACCTTTATCATTTCAGAATATAGTTTACTTTTAGTTCAAATACAATCAAGGGGTTCAGGTATCAGATTAGCTCATTAACTGGCTTTATTGGAGGTTTCATGTCACTTTAATAAAACATTAATATTGTGGTTGTTATGATAGGTAGGAGTGTGTGTGAATAAGCTCAAGTAGACTGAGAATTTTTTCAGTATGTATAGATTTGGCTTTTTAGCAGTGGTCATCAAGCTTAAGCCCAAGGAGAAGGCTATAAGAGTTTGAAGAAGGCTTTGTGAATTTTAGAAGTTTTGTTTTAAACAAGGATGGAACTGGAAATACATGTTATTTTTTGTACTACAGGGGCACACCATCCCCACTGGAGCCACTATTATCACACTCAAAATTTACAAAATTTGTTTTTATAGGGTCACAATAGGTTTCATGTCATATCATGTTGGGTCATGCATTCGATGAAGAATTTATAAAATCATGTTTATCCTATGTCAAAAAACCATTATGAGTCATGTTATGTCAGCCAAGTCCATTTTATATCATTTATTTTTCACACCCATGCCTTAAAATCAAGAAATGAGCCACCTGTCTAGTTTTTCACAATTTCATAGCGAATAGAGTGGCAGAACAACATATTTCTCTACGAAACTGCCTAAACATTTTGTAGAAAATATGCCAAAATAAAATCGATGAATTTTCATTTTTTATTGGTTTTAGGTAAAGGTGAGATCACCAATTAGCTTATGATAGTTAACCAACATGTGAAATCATAAGTGCTTGTCATCCTTACACTTTTATCCCTCCATTTGTCATTTTCCCTCTCATATTAGAATTTCATTTCTTTTTTTAAATCACCTAAGCTCCTGTTTTTAATTAAACCTGAAGCGTTTTCATGTATTGTTCATGTGTCACCCTTGAAAATTTTAGCTTTGTGGCAAGTAGCTTGCTATCCAATTTTCTTTTTACATGTGTCACATTTTTAAGAAGGCAAATTGGTTATAAAGACAGATGGCCATGAATAAGAAAGCATAAAAAGGAGGTTCTGTGGTTAGATAGGATCTCATGGAACTTAATATATTCATGCAGGAACCTAGTTTTGCTAAAGCATTCATCAATTCAGGTTTCTTAAATTTTGGCTGGAGCTAACAAGGAATTTGTTGTGTTTTTGGACTGTGTGAGCTGTCCATTTCAAGAGAATATTATAGTTGAAAAAAGATGAATTATGAAATAATGAGAGAGGTTATTGTTAAGAACAGAACAATCAAAAATAACCTCCTTCACTTTTCTCACAGGTGCTACAATTTTGGATATTCAAAGATGTCTTTGGGACCTATTTTCAGAATCTAGAATTTTCCTGTTTTATACATGTTTTCTAATGCAGATTCTGGATAGCTGGAGATGGTTTTAAAAAAAAGAGAGGTTTTTCTTAAAATAATATTAACCTACAAAAAAATCCTTTACTTTTGAAACATCTATCAAGGATAGGGAGATAGGAGCTTATCTATGAACCCTATTGTTTCAGAAAAAACTGAGTCATTTTATTGGTAAATTAACTAGCTAAAGGGGAAAATGATGCTTTTTGAAGGGAGTAAGAGGAAATTTTGTCTTATCATATTTCATTATAGCAATTTTCAGACCTATAAGTGAAATTTGGAAGAAAGAGGGAGAATTTTGAATTTTCTCCATAATCAGGTAGTTTCGTAGCGAGCTCTGGGCTTGAAGGCTGAAAAACGCTACGAAATTTCTGAATATTTATTTTTGCCACTAAAATTAGTTTTATGAAGAAATAAGAAGGGAGGTTTACTATATTTAGATATTTTTACCTAACAAATGTTTTTGACTAGTAGAGGTGGCAGAAGGAAGGGTGAAAAGACATAAACTAGTTCGCTACAAAATTGCCTAAAGATGCTTTTTTTTGTAGCGAGGGGTTCTTTAAGGATTTTTGAAGGGTAAAAGGACATATGGAAGACCAAAAATCCACGTGGATGCATCCAAACATATAGGGATACATCTCAGCAAAGTCTCATCAATTGACATATGTACCACTCATAGAAAACAACATGAAGACAAAATTATAGTTGTTATTTATTCTTTCCATAAAATAGGAAAACTGTTACTAAATTTTTGGAAAGTGTATTTATGTCTTATGTCATGGAGAATTCCATTTGATCACTTTATCGTTATCTATATAATGATCCCACTATTAGATTAGTGGAGGTAATAAATAGGTAGTTCAGTCATATTAGGTCTCTAACTCCTAAAGTTACTAGGTGTCATTATCATTACCATGTATTTGGATTTTTAGTTAGATTAGGTGTCAAGAGAAGTATTCGAAGGTACAGCTTGAAGGAAGATCCAATGTGAAGGTGATGAAGCCTATTAATAGGTAGAATATTGAATAACAAAGTGTTGGAAGATGTTACTTGTGACTACTACTATTGCAAATTGTTCTGATCAGTAATAGACAGTGGTTGTGGGCTTTCTTCTTCACCTGAGATTCATTTTATGTTTTCATGAACCTTTTCCTATGTATATTTATATTTTCCTTTCAATATATTAATGTTTGATTACTCAGAATCCGTGCTTATCATGCTCTGAATTCCTTTAAACATTAAACTATTGTATATCTTTTTCAATATCCTACTTTCAATATCTTAATGTTCATTACTCAGAATTTGAGTTTCAAATGCTCTAATTTCCTTTGAACATTAATATATTGAGTAATTTTTTTTCTTAAGTTAGAGTAATCTATTAATTAAAGAGAAATAATGTAAGCATCTGCCGCGGGCTACAGTGTAGAGGCCTGGCCGGAGGTATATTAATAGACCAAGATCAAAAGGGTCGCCTAACGAGGAGTATGCCAAATGGCTGAGCCAAAATCCAGAAGAATCCCACGCAGGGGATCGAACTGATAAGTTTTAGACTGGACACTGAACAAAATTACAATGCATCTGCTACCAGACTTTGACACAGAATGCATGGCCATGACACTGAACACAGTGACAATGCTTAGTGTCTGAGATTGAAAAAAAGCATGAAGAACTAGCAAGTCGACTAAGCAAGCCCTCAGAGTGGGCAGAGAACTGACAAAAAGACAGGAGGGGAGGACATAGTTACTCATCCGGCTCGATTTCTTCAATGTTGCAACTAAAGTCTTCCGGATTGCCATGTGCTTGAACAGCCGGCGGAGGCGCAGCGTCGTGACCCAGAACAACCCCAGCATCGACCTGCAAAGAAGTCTTGTTCTCAGAGGGTGAATCCTGTTGCTTCTCGTCCTTAATTGCGCTGTCGTCCTGAGCAGGCGGATCAGGCGGAGGCTCCGGCGTTGGTTCCTCTAGGAAGACGACCGAGACGGCGACAGTGACCCGGGGTTTGTCGAGAGCGCAGTCAAAGGAAAAGAGTGCAGTGTGAGATTGAGCTGGAAGAGCATCACCAGAGGGCGAGTCCAGACGACGACCTGAGCGTAGAAGACGCCCATGAAGGAGACGGGGCAAGCTGTCCGAAGTCGCGGAGGAGTTAGACGGAGAGGAAGTGGGGGAAGGCGAGTGCCTTCTGGCCGCCCGCGAGGAGCCTCGACGGGGCCGCATCCTCTGTCTGACTCTAGGCATGTTTGCAGCAGAAAGGGAGCTGGAGAGCCAGTGAGAATTGGTGGAATACCTCGCAGGAGACGAGCCAAGAGTTTCAGTGGCAGAAACACAAGAGCCTGTAATGGAAATGTGGGAATTCTCTGCAAGCACCAGGCAGCAAGTGTTGCAGCAGCGCAACCCGGTGAAGGTGCGGACAAAGGCCTTGTCCAGAGCAGGATTGCAGCTCGATGACAAAGGCGAAGGGGCGGACGGCTCCATGCTAAATAGCAAACCCAAACTGCAAACCAAGACTGCAAACCAAGACTGCATTGAATGTCTAAGCATGGCGGTCGAATGTATAACACGATTACAGCATTCGAGGCTGCCTCGAGAACCTGGTGCAATGAAGAAGATCGACTCCATATCCGGATCATTAAGAACAGGCGCCGGGAAATAAATGAAATCAGGTGGGCGCGAAGGTTACAAGCGGGTAGGCAGGTGGCCTCCCGTCCTTGCGCCATGCGTCTCGTCAGTCCTCCCAATTCCCATAGCACCCGCATCCGGGAATCTATTGAGTAAATTATGTGTGTATTGTCCTTTCATTTAAATATCTACATGCCCTGTACTTTCCATGTGAGAGCCATTGTGATTAGATCATTGAAGTTCCCCTATCACCAAACCGGTATAAGCCCAATGGTAGCAAATCTTCACATTTTCCACCTACAATCATATAAAATCAAGTCATTATCATAGAGTTAGCAATTTAATACTAGAGTTTTTATTGAAAATATATTAATGCCATTATATATTCCACATCAAGAGGCTAATCTTCAGTCAAAATTTGGTATGAAATAGTTACTCCAAGTTGACCATTGAAGTGGCCCAAGAAGAATCAGTTTGGTGATAACACAACGGTTTATGAATTCCATTTTCAAACCCTTCCTTATAAAAATTTTGTTAGTTTTTTTTATGATATACTAATCTACAATAAGTCTTGGAAGGATCATCTTCAACATGTTGACAGGGTGCTCAAACTACTGGAGGAGAAATAATTATATGTTGGAACTTCCAAATGTTTCTTTGGAGTACAAGGGGTGCAATATCTGGGTCATATTGTATCTGAAGAGGGTGTTAAGGTAGATGCTAAAAAAATTAAATCCATTAAGGAATGGATATTCCCCACATCCATAAAGAAGTTATGAGCATTTCTCGGGTTAACAAGGTATTATCACAAGTTTGTTAAGAAGTATGGGAGAATAGAAACACCTCTAACAACATTATTGAAGAAAGATGCATTTTCCTGGACTCCTAAAGCAACTAAGGCCTTTGGACATCTTAAAGAGGCAATGTGCCAAGCACCGATCTTAGCTATGCTAGACTTCACAAAAATCTTTATTATGGAATGTGATGCCTCAAGAAATAGAATTGGTGTTGTTTTAATGCAACAAGGAAGACCCATTTCTTTTGAAAGTAGTCTAATAAAAGGAAAATATTTACAAAAATCTATTTATGAGAAGGAAATTTTGGAAATACTACATGCATTAAAGAAATGGCGATATTAATCAATGGGAAGATACTTCAAGCTAAAAATGATCATGAAAGTCTTAAATATTTTTTTGAACAAAGACTATTTTCTTAAGAGCAAAGAAAATTGATCACAAAGATGTTTGGTTATGACTTTGAAATCATCTACAAAAAGGGGGAAAAATATCAAGAGGGGGTGAATCAAAGATTAGAGCATTCTCAACAATCTTTTTACTTTTTTTTTTTCTAAAACCCATACACTACTTTACTGAAGACAACTCGCGTATACACGCGGATATCCTTAATAAAACTCGCGTATTAACAGAGATCTCATTATGCTGATAATTCTTTGCTTAGATCATTGCATCATTCATTCATTAGATGTTTAGTAAACAATAAACATGTGCAGTAAGAACAGAATAAATCATCACACATAAGAAACACACATTAACACCAGGATTTAAGGTGGAAACCCAATTCGGGAGAAAACCACCGCTGTCGTCATCTCAGTCTTCAATATTTTATTATAAAGAAAACATCGTACAACCATGTATCAAGTGCTAGACTATACTGAAGAGACGCAGCACCCCCACCTGCCGTACGCTCGTCACAACCTTCTCGTTTACCATCCTCTCCCGGAAGGGAGCTACAACCCCCGCTCCTCGCTTTTACCAACCTCTCCCGTAAGGGAGCTATAACCCCCGCTCTCATTTACCGCCCCGGAAGGGAGCCACTACCCCCCGCACTTGTTTACTGGGGCCTACCACCGGGAAGGGAGCTACAACCCCCTCACCGCGCTTGACCTTTCCAAGACCACCATGGACCACGTTTCACTCACCTACACCGGATCCAACAACATATGTCACAACTTGTAGGCCACTATTCATCATATTTTTAGACTGGACCCACTCCACACATTTAAGCTCAACATTCATCAAACTGAAACTTATAACCCCTTTAATTCATTCATTGAATCATCAACGAATCAACCAATGACTTGATCTTCAATTAACATAATCAACAACATATTCATCATTCAAATAACCTAGTTCTATATGAATACATCATTGACAGATAACAGTAAAACAGATCAGGCATTTTATTCCACTTACTTTAGCAAATCCTATATTCCATACGCGCTTTTACTTCACTGATCCTGCTTATGTACGTGCTTTCATGCACACCTACCCGCGTATACTTTTGTGCATTTCTATCTGCCCATACGTGTTTTTCCTTAAGCAGACCTGCGTATACACGCGCTTTTACTAAAGCAAAACTGCGTATACATTTATAACTTTTCAGGACTATGCAGCTCTTCAGATCATATAAACAACTCAGATTTCATCCTTTACTTCAAAAAGTATTTCGCCTCATCTCAGATCTAAACATTCCATAAACAAATCTAGAAAATACATATACATTTCAGATCTAGAGATCCCTCTTCATCATTTTCTTCATAGGTGCATCATAAATTCAGATCTATCAATCAAGAACAGAGTTCATCCATGCAGATATTCCTTAGAGATATTTATTCATTCACAACCCTTACTCATGCACACACTTGCACAATGATCTTCTTCGCCTTATATAGATTTAGCCTTTATCAATACCATGAGCCAAAACCACACCACTACTAATGGTATTCCTGGGCGGGATCAAACAGATAATCCAGCGCTCAATATAATGGGTCAATACCATGGTAACACCCCTTGGTATTCTAAATTTAGAGCGCAAATGGGCATACGCGTGTTGGCACGTATTTTTCCGCGTGCATACGCTACTTCGCCGTAACGAACCTGCGTATGCTTTGTGACACATCATATTTATCATTTTCTGATACTTACTGGAATTCCTTTCTTCTGTTACTTCTGAGCTGATATGCAGATACATCATCCTTCCTTTTAACACATAGATACATCATCAATAACTTCATCAAGCAGGTTCCATCAAAGTCAATACATTGTATCACATTGCCAACAATCTCCTCCTTAATTTATCAAGTAGGTTTCCATCAAGTACAACACGTTTCCATCAAGAAAAAATTCATCAAATAGGTTGCCATCAAGGACAACACATTGCATCATATCGCCAACAGTCTTATTTCATCAAGTGGGTTGCCATCAAGGACAACACATGCCAGCAATCTCCCCCTTTGGACTTGATGGAAACTTTGATGGTGTTTGATCACCACAAAATATAGATACATTGATTATAACCATTATGATACTATCCCCTTATTCAAACACCATGCTACTCTCCCCTTTTGACATCAAGGGCAAAGGGCGGATCAACATCAACACAAGGTTTTTCTTTCCTTGTAGAAAGAAGAGCTCTGTAGATCTGATGTGCATTGAAGTTACCATGCTCCCTATGAGTTCATGCTGAGACTTCAACACCAAATTCAATGAAGTACATGACTCTATGACCTTTCCTATCACCAAGGACTCATAATTACATCAATGATCCAACCAAGTGGATTTACATATGTGACTCAACTACCCAACCAAGTGGGTTTACACATTTGACTCAACTACCCAACCAAGTGGGTTTACAAATTTGACTCAAGTACCCAACTAAGTGAGTTTACACATTTGAACAAGTCCTTACATGACTGAATATTACAATTTTACATCATAGGTCTCAACATGACCTTTTCATCAAATTACAAATATGACCTTTTACAACAAATACCAAAAGGACCTCAAGAAAGAGATCATATTTCAGAATCATCATAATGCCAACAATGTATTACATTCAGCAAGGCTAATGCTCCCCCTGAAACTGTGCATCCATATGACCAAAACTCCTCCTTAGCTTTGTGCAACCTGAATACTTTCAGGAGCAAATCATCAAGGCATCTTCACCCAATACCAGAGAATGGAACAGAAATATAAGAGCTGAAACATCATCAGAGATACCAAACAGCACTGCAGCTGTGCTGAAGAATGCTGACCCCAAGTAAAATTTGTCAGCGACTAACCATACACGGTTTTATTTCTATAAACTCACATATATATGTGACTATATTTTAGGAATCCCGCGTATCCAATTTTAACCTTTTGATTTTAAGCAGTTCTGATCTTGTACAAGGCAGAGACAATTCCCAGCTTCCGTCTGAGATATTCGAATGCTTCCCTGGGATATATGAGAGAAGAAAGATAGGAAAATATAGCTATGTTTTCAAGTGTCATCCAACATTTGTAGCATAAGTGCATCAGTAACCAGGCCTTCAGACTTTTTGCAACTTCAACATATTCTTCCCAAGAGGAATTATCATATCAGAACAACTTCTGTGACAAACAATCATCCATGTGATCTAATTTCACCAAGATCTTCAAGATTCATCATGATATAATATGCGTAAGAAAAAAAATATCTCATCCATAGCAACAAATTTCTACATGATCTATTCTTATCTCTGAATCATAAGACTTCCAACTCATCCATGAGTGAAACCAAAAGATATTCTTCAGAAAAAAGCAAGAAGGGCTCATTCATAATCTCATCATAAGAAACCATGTATCATGTCATCATTATTTGAGCATAAGTATTATGAGAACTAAGGAATAATCAGATACAATGCCAACAATGCAATCATTAGTAATTAGACTGATGCTCCCCCTAAACCTGTACTCCTGTTCTTGAGCTGAATCACTGTTTTCTTTAACAGAAAAGCATACGCTTCTTTCTCCAAATGAACTCGTGTGTATACGTGAATTTTGTTCACTAAACCCACGTATGGAAAGTGAAACATAGAAAATTTCCACAACTTCATCTCCCCCTGAATTTGTACCACCTGTACTTGTTTTCTTCATATCAGATGCACTGTCAGAAATAAACACAACCATAATTACCAAACCAACCATGGGAATCATCATACATTGCTCCCCCTATGAAAATACATTACTAATCCCTAGAATGTATCTCACATCATCCCTGCAGTTATTATGAGAAGTAAGCTTTAGAAGCGGATGACTGCAGTAGGGTCAATATTCCCTACGTTTCTGACCGATCCTCCTTCTTTTTCCAGCTTTTCTTGAAACTTCTTATTGTGTGCTGGAAATTATCCAATTTCTCAAATCTTTTCATCCTGCACTCCTTTTCCACATGTCCATACTTGCTACAAGCATAACATCTTACATGACCAGAAAAATAAGCATAGGGATCATAATGTGTTTTTCTATTATTTCTTCTATTGCAATCAGCTGCTTTATGACCATACTTGCTTCATGAAAAACAATATCCCTTAAAGAAACCAGAGTACCTTTCTGTGTAGAATCTGTTTGTATGTGACTAAAATGATCTGCTTCTGCAATTGGCTACAACATGCCCATAATTATGACATTTAAAGCATTCAACATTATTGATGCTTCTATAGTTAGGAGGGAATTATTTCTTTTGAGAGTTCATGATTGTCGATTGACCTTTTGTTTCTTCCAACACTTCAGGTTTTGCATTGATATCCTTTGAATCTTTAGCACTTCCTTGTGAACTAGATTCTCCTTTAATAGTTTCATGAAAACCAAGACCAAATTTAATAGAGGGAGACCTTTGACTACTAAGAATATTGTCCAGAATCTTAGTACTATCTTGAAACCTCAAGAGTTTATCTTTTTCTTCTAATTTACCTTTCAAAATATTTACCTCAACCTCCAAACTTTGGCATTGCTTCTTCATGCTTTCTTCTTTCCTTCTTCCTTCTTCTACTTGATCATTCAATTTTAGAATCTCTTCTTTCAACCCATTTTCTTGTTCTTACAAATTTTTTAGAAGTTCTTCATTCTTCTTATTTGATTTTTCCAGATCTGTTTTGAGCGAGATGATTTCTGCTTCACGTCCTTCTTTTTCAAATGATTGTAGAAGTTCTTCATTCTTCTTATTTGATGCTTCAAGATCTGCTTTTAGAGAGATGATTTCTGCTTCAAGTCCTTTACTTCGATTGGTTACATTATCGTATTGTCTTTGATACATTTCTATCTGTCTTTGATACATTTCCATCTGACCATTCATCATATCTATCTGTTCTTTCATTCTAGAGATCATTTCTTTGTAGATAGATTCTTGCTTATTAGATGATATTTTTTGTTCTTCAACTTTAATCTTGAGAGCTTCTTCTAGATCCATAACATTACTTTCACTATCTTTACCATTGCTTGCACAAGAAAGTGAATCACAAGAACAACATTCAATACATGTTTTATCTTCTTCATTTTCTGCTGCACATGTTTTCTGAGATATCTCCTTTTGAGTAGCCTTCTTCTTTTGCTTCCTTGCCATGAGCACTAGCATATCTTGGTCAGAATATTCTTCATCCTCATTTGACATTTCATCATTATCTTCATTTGTATAATAGCTCTTTCCCTTTTCAAATTGTTTCCCTTTATCATGATTTTCTTCATAAGGACATTTAGCAGCATAATGACCAACTCTTCCACAATTAAAACAGTTGAAAGGGAGCTTACCTTTCAATCTTCCAGTACCTAGTTGGAGTCTTCTCACAAAATTTTCTTCTTCTTCTTCTGATATGTAACTTGACTCCTTGACAACTTCCTTTTCTTTTCCTTTTACACATGCCTTAAAGGCAACTTCTCTGATTTGAGAGGGACCTTCTTTTCTCATTTCAAAAGCAGTTAGAATACCATGTAGTTGAACAACAGTAAGAGTTTGCAGATCTTGCCTTTCTTCAATAGCAGATACTTTTGACTCAAAATTTGAAGTCAAAGATCTTAAGACTTTTTCAACCAGAGTAGTATCGGTTATGGTTTCACCCAAACTTCTCATACGATTTACAATATCATCTAGACATAAAAAGAAACTGGCAATACTCTCATCACTATGCATCCTTAAATTTTCATATTCAATTTGGAGAGTTTGGAGTTTTGCACTTTTTACCTTTGTATCTCCTTCATAGCTCAGAATGATTTTGTCCCATATTTCTTTTGCTGAATTTAGCTGCATCACTTTAGCAAATTCTGGTTCAGACATGCTTCCTAATAAGACATTGAATGCTTTGGCATTGATTTCATATTTCTTCCTTTCTGCTGCATCAGTGGGAATACTTGCCGGATATTGATAACCTTCTTCCATGATTGCCCATACTTCTGCACCAAGACTTTGCAAATATGATTTTGTTCGTATCTTCCATAATAACAGATTACTTCCATTGAATAAAGGTGGCCTTAGAGAAAGTACTCCTTCTTGAATTCCCATTGTGACGGATCTCCTTCAAGCGATCAAGCTTCTGCAAAAGGACCTGCTCTGATACCAATTGTTGGGAAAAATACTGAGAGGGGGGTGAATAAGTATTTGTTATACTCAACAATATTTTCATTTTTTTTCTCTAAAACCCATACGTCACATTTCATCAAGCCAACTCACGTATTTATGCTGACATCCTAATAAAACTCATGATGAGCTAAAAGATCCTTATTTATGTTGATAACTATTTGCTTAGATCGTTGCATCATTCATTCATTAGATGTTTATAAATGCAGAAAATGTGCAAAGAAGAACAACAAATCATCACACATAAGCAACACATGAACACCAAGATTTAAGGTGGAAATCAACGTGGAGAAAACCATCGTTGCCATCGTCTCCATCGTCTCAAATAATATTTTATTATAAATAAAACATCGTACAACCATGTATTGGCGCAGACTCATACCAGCACGCAGGCACCCACCTGCAGAAGGCTACAACCTTCTCTCGTTTACTAGCCTCTCCTGGAAGGGAGCTACAACCCCTTGCTCTCGTTTACCAACCTCTCATGGAAGGGAGCCACTACCCCCTGCTCTCGTTTACCAGCCTCTCCTAGAAGGGAGCCACTACCCCCTGCACTCGTTTACCAGCTACAACTGGAAGGGAGCTACAACCACCTCACTGAAGGCTTCGACCTTCAGCACCACCATGGACCATGTTTCATCAATTTTCAAACTGGATCCAACAACTTCCATACAGCACATCTTGTAGGCCACTTTTCATCAGATTTTCAGACTGGACCCACTTCACACATTTAAGCTCAAAATTCATCAAACTGAAACTTATAACCCCATTAATTCATTCATTGAATCATCAACTAGTAAAACCAACAAATTTGACTTTCAATTAACATAATCGCAACATATTCATCATTCAAACAACCCGCCTCTATATGAATACATCATTGGATGATAACAATAGCGAAACACAATTAATGATATTTCATACTACATTAAAAGAAAACCCCTAGATTTCATACACGCTTTACTTTTTACTTACCAAACTCACAAGGAGGAGGATGTGGGACGCTTTCATCCAGGAGGAGCTGATACTTCTGCATTCTTTAGAAAACTCCATCCGACCATACTATCTTTCCTTAAGGTACCTGCTGTGAGACAAAGGCTTTTTCAGTTAACCTACGCAGAGGGCATCCGTAACTTTCTTGATCAGCTCTTCAGATTAGATAAACAACTCAGATTTCATCCTTTACTTCAGAAAGTATTTCGCCTCATCTCAGATCTAAACATTCCATAAACATATCTAGAAAATACATATACATTTCAGATCTAGAGATCCCTCTTCATCATTTTCTTCATAGGTGCATCATAGATTCAGATCTATCAATCAAGAACAGATTTCATCCATGCAGATATTCCTTAGAGAGATTTATTCATTCACAACCCTTACT
>JAXQQM020058207.1:0-103697 GCA_034641835.2 Pinus albicaulis
AAGTTTCTATTATGTTATTGTTATAGTCTCTGTCAAACCATACTGTTTCGGATGAGATGCCATTACACCTCATCATTTTTTATTTAGATGGGAAACTGTAATATTAGCAGGGAATATTTTTTTTAAAGAAATATCTGGTCATGCTGCCCATGTAAATAGTTATAAAAGTCCAAATCACAGACTAAGTAAAGGTTTTGAAATCTCTAAAAGTTGGAAGTTTATAGTCTACATAATACATTTTGTAGTTTTGATATTTTCTCTTAATGTATATCTGAAGAGCTCTTTTGAAGAAATAATATAACGCTTGTTTGTTGCAAAAATTGATTCCTACTGGACTTATGAACAATATGTATGTCTCTATTGTATTTGGTTCAATTTAATGATCTGTTCCATTATATTTTCCTTCATGTTATCATGCTTTTGAAATGCGGATGGCTTATAGGTTATGTATGAATTTATCTCGAATGATACTCATAGGATGATCTATAATACTACCTTAATTAGGCTCGGTGCATGATTCCTGTTTCAATTTCTTTCTCTTCACCGCTTTCCTCTTAAGTCCTTGAAGAGTAGATTCTTATACCTTGTAAGCCCACCTCAATTTGACTTACCATCCTCATTCTTCATGGTCTTCATCCCGATTAACTTTAAAGATTGTTCGTTGGTTTCACATCCAGCCCTATTTGCAGCAAATCCCATTTCATGACAGCCATAGGCCCATTCTGAGCAAGCCTCTCTCCTCACAATCAAAGTTCACAGTTATTACTCTACTCTCCTTCTGATCCAAAACCACATATAACATAATTCCATCCAATTAATATCTAGGAGGTTCCTGTTAAAGAACATGAAGAGAACCTAGATGACCTCCTATTTTAAGATGCCCTAGGCACTGGTCTTTTGAAACTCAAGGTTGTCTCTAGGAGTGACAACATATTTTTTGCACCGTTTCCAGGGAACAAAGTTGAAAATGTTTTCCCTATAATATGACATTGTCTTCACCCTTAAATCAAGTGAGAATGAATGGTTTAGAGTTGCACATCCCTTACTATGGTGAATCCACTGTTATCTAAATCTAAATTAGCTACAATCCTGGCTTATACCAAGTCACATCTAAGGTCAGATACTTCTCAGCTAAGAACTCCATCTGTATTTTATCCTGAAAAAATTATATTCAAGAGAATTCGGAAAGAAAAGCAACCTGTTCAAGCTGAACTACCCTCATTCTCATTAGAAGACTCTCCGTCCTCATCTTAGAAAGATGAATTTTTTGGCCCTGACTCTACAACCTGAGTACTTGAATATCCCCCAGAAAAATATACTCTAGCAAGCACTGAGATAAAAGACGAAGCCAAGTCAGTAAATACCTCTGTGCCTCCTTTGTATCCCTCCCCAGAGGAAAAAGAAGTCAAAAAATTTACCATACTCCATAACTCATCTTAGGTAAATATACAAATCCCCTCTCAACATATACCTATCGTAATCCATAAGAATCCCCCTCAGAATCCACCACTACTGCCCCTCATGGTTGTGTCGGGTTTCCTCCTTAACAAATATGCCCCATTTTCCTTGCCTCAGTTTTAAATGATATGCCTCAGGATTACCTAAAGCTCTTTCTTGATGATTTGCTTGATCAGCTGAAAGAAGAAATTTTTTTCACTAGGTTAGATTTATGAAGTGGATATCATCAAGTAAGACTTGCAGAAAGTGATATATGGAAGACTACATTCAAAACAAAACAAGGACTCTTTGAGTGGTTGGTTATGTCGTTTGGTTTGTGTAATGCACCAGTGACTTTCATGCGTGTTATGGATAATGTTTTACGTCCATTTCTTGATGACTTTGTGATTGTGTATTTAGATGATATACTCATTTTTAGCAAAACAAGAGACGAACATGTCTTGCATGTGAAAATAGTGCTTAATGTTTTGAAGAAAAAGTAATTATTTCTTAAGATGTCTAAGTGTGAATTCGGAAAGAATTCTCTAGTTTATTTGGGACACATTGTAGGAGGAGGTGAGTTGAGAATTAATCCTTCTAAAGTGGAAGCCATTGTGAATTGTCCCACTCCCAAGACAGTGACCGAGGTAAGAAGTTGCTTAGGCGCAACTCAGTATTGGAGAAATTTTATTGCTAACTTTTCTACCATAGCAACTCCTATGCATGCAGTGACAAGTGTGAAGAAAGTCTTCCAATGGGGACACAAAAAACATCAAGATTTTGAAGCTTTAAAAGACAAGATCTGTTCAGCTCTGTTCCTTGCATTACCGAATTTGAGACATCCATTCAAGATACAAACCGATGCTAGTGATTATGCCATGGGCACAGTAATTTTGCAACATCATAAGCCTATCGCTTTTCATTCTGAAACATTCACTGGTGTTGTAACTAATTATCCTACATATGACAAAGAGATGTATGCGTTGGTACAAAGCGTTAAGAAGTAGAAACGCTACTTGATGGGTAAAGCAACGATTACTCATACCTATCACCAACCATTATAGTACTTGAAGTTGCAAACAAAATTGAAACAATCGCGACATTTCAAGTGGATGGGATTTCTTCAACTGTTTCACTTGGCTATAATGTACAAGAAAGGTATTTTCAATAAAGTTGCTGATATGATTTCAACGACAATTATAAGTTCTTCTAATTTAATTAAAATTTATTCTATTGTACATGCGAGTTACATAGAACAATATGCACATGATGTTGATTTTCAAGACATGTATGCTAGTTTGAGTGAAGGGAATCAAGTTGAGGAAAATGATTATCAAATGCATAACAATTTGTTGTTTCATTTGGGCAAGTTGTGTATACCACAAGGAGAGAAGCTTAGTATCATGAGAGAGGCTCATTCGTCTCTTATTGCTAGAAATTTTGGGGTAAGAAAAACAGTGGTGCATCTACAGAGGTATTACTATTGGCCTCGCATGATAGATAGTGTGCCACGTTTTATAAGAGGTTGTTCTATGTGTGCAAAAACTAATCCTAGCAATATGAAGCTTGGGTTGTACATGCCACTACTGGTACCATCAAGGCCATGGGAGAGTGTTTCCATGGATTTTGTTGGAGGTCTACCTACGTCAAGAAAACAACATGATTATCTTAATGTATTTGTGGATAGATTCAGTAAAATGTGTATACTTATGCCATGTAAGAAAACCGTTACTGTTGAACAAACTGCCGAACTTTATTTTCAACATGTATGGGTTCATTATGGATTTCCAACTTCTATTGTTAGTGACAAGGATTCCAAGTTCATTGGGGGTTTTTGGTCCAATCTTTGGAAGATGATGGACACAAAGTTGAAAAAGAGTACTGCTTTTCATCCACAAACTGGTGGCCAAACCGAGGTGGTGAACAGAACCGTCATGCATCTATTGAAAGGATATTGCAACAAACATCCCAAGTTGTGGGATGAAGAACTGAATTACATTCAACACGCTTACAACTGGGCAAAGCACTCTTCTACAAATACTTGACCTTTTGACGCCTGCCATAGGTATTTGTCGAAATTGCCATTAAAATTCATCTTTGAGAAGGATGTTGTTGGAAATACTGAGAGGGGGGGGTGAATCAGTATTCCTTTCAATTAGAGCATTAGTTAATCTTCAATTATTATTAGTGTTCTGTACAATGATAGCAGAAAACAAGAGGAACAAAAATGCACACAGTTTTTAAGGTGGAAACCCAATCCGGGACAAAAACCACCTAATGCTTTTCTAATAATTCTTTAATATTCAACTCCAATTGAAAATAAAGCTCCAACTTCCTAAAATCTAGAAAGCATTATTCTCTAGCTCTCACTGGATGGATACTCCAACGCCCAAGATTTTTCAGTAGTCAACTGAACAGATTCCCCAACACCTAATGAGACAACTCACCCTAGCACCACCCTACCACCCTATAGAAGAATAAAAGAAGAATGGACTCTCGTACTAGGGAAAATGGTCCACTTTACAATGATATAGAATGATGTAGAAGAAGAAGATATACTAGACCATAACCCCAACTTTGACACAACCATCTAATGATGATCCTAGACCTCCCAACACTGCCTCTTCAACCCTTGGCAGATAGATACTACTACAATTTGTACAATAATGTATTTACAATGACTAAGTACAATGATACCTTTACAATGATTGTATGCAGTGCTGCCCACTTGAAGACTTCATATGATGAAATTCTTGCTGCTATTATGCACCTTGGTTGCTGCTCTTGTCATGCTACCCTCTGTTGCACCTTGCTTTTCTTTTCTACCATAGAAAGTCTGGTCCTTTGCAATCCTTGACAACACATGATCTAGCGTTTTCTTGCCTTCTAGGAGCTCGATGTTGAATCTGGTGTATCTCTTTTATTTCAGATCCTCAATATCTTATTTTTGGTTCTGTAGTAGTCCTCTGAGTCATATTTCCAATGCCACAAGTCTGACCCAATTTGGATTCTTCAAGAGAGAGTTATACCCAATCTCTCACAATGCCCTAATTATGGACTGTTTCAGCAGAGCGCACTTGTATGGCGCGCCACGTGTCACTATTTCTTCATTTGGCTCTAAACTTGATAGATAGAAAATTAAAGACTATGAAATATCTACCACTTTTTACAGAATTCCAATCCGATACTCAGAGAGAGATTTATGACGAATTTACCAAGGTCACTTATTTGAGATGAATTTCAGGAGCCTGCAAAAACCCTTACTTCCACAGACCATATCTCTGAAAATATTACGCACCTTGATTTTAAATTTCTACAGCAGCTTCCTTAGGATTTTGGCTTCGCCTCATAAAAATTTCAGCTTCTGAACCTCCGTAGAAAAAAAGTTAGAGCGAAAATTCCACGATGACCTATTTCAGATGGCGAAATCCCTTGCCTAAGGAGGAAATGAAGATCACAATTTATATAAATGCTTATGTTGAGAGGGGCTTCAACAAGTGAACGTGGGAGGGATTTTAGGAGCTTAAAAAATATTAATTATGACTTTTCAATGACCCATGCCCCAACCCATGGGGTTTTAGCCCACTAACTGGGGGTACAAACTTCAAACATGAATATCTCTCAAACCGTGAAGAATTACATGGTGTGCCATATATCAACGGAAACATCTCGACAAGTAGAAACCATCAAAAGCATTATTGACCCAGAATATATTAATTTGGTAGGTCGAAATTCCCATGCAATATTGGGTTAGCCCCTGGTGCTGCTTGGGTTGACATCAATGACAACCGCTGATCAACAATCTCCCCCTTTGGCATTGATGGCAACACAAGTACTCCCCCTGCGATCATGAAACCTCTTCCTACAACATTCTCTCCCCCTTTGACATCAATGGCAAAGGGTAACTCCCCCTAAAACACAACCATCCTGCGGACCTGTACACACTTCCACTCCCCCTAACACACAACCGTCCTGCAGACCTGTAATCTAATGAGAACTTGGGAGAATCCCAAGCTTTTGACAAAGATATTCAAATGCTTCACGAGGTAAAGGTTTAGTGAAGATATCAACAATTTGTTCTTTTGTACAAACATACTCAAGTTTGATATTCTTTTCAGTGACTTGTTCTCTAACAAAATGATATTTGATCGGAATGTGTTTTGTTTTTGAATGCATGACAGGATTCTTGGAGATGCTGATGGCACTAGTGTTGTCACAGAATATGGGAATAGGCTCACTAAATTGTACTTGAAGATCTTGTAAAGTTTGTTTCATCCAAAGGACTTGAGTACAACATGATGCTGCTGCAATGTATTCTGCTTCCGCTGTAGATAACGAGATTGAAGTTTGCTTTTTGCTCAACCATGATACAAGACAACCACCTAGATAGAATGCTGCTCCACTAGTACTCTTACGATCATCAATGCTTCCTGCCCAATCTGCATCTGTAAAGGCTTGAATAATGAGATTGTTACCCTTGGGATACCACAAGCCATATTCTTTTGTGCCCTTTAGATATCGAAGAATTATTTTGACGGCAATAATATGTGATTCTTTTGGTGCTGCTTGGAATCTTGCTACTTGTCCAACTGCTTGCATAACATCTGGCCGAGAGGCTGTTACATATAGAAGAATACCAATCATAGATCTGTACAACCTTTGATCCACATCCTTAGATGAGTCGTCTATGCTCAATTTTCAACCTGTTACCATCGGAGTAAGGATGGGTTTGCAATCTTCCATTTTGAATTTCTTGAGAATTTCCTTGATGTACTTGGCTTGACATATAAATATTCCTTTCTCTTGTTGAGATATTTGAAGCCCTAAGAAGTATGTCAGCTCACTAAGTAAAGACATCTCGAACTCACTTTGCATCTTTGTAGAAAAGTTCTTACTTAGTCGATCATCATTGCTACCAAATATTATATCATCCACATATACCTCAATGATTGTTAAATTATCTTTATCTATTTGTACATAAATATTTCTATCAACAGTACCTTTCTTGAACCCTTGTTGACGTAGATATCCATCAAGACGAGCATACCATGCTCTGGGAGCCTACTTGAGACCATATAGAGCCTTCTTTAACCTGCAGACATAGTCTTATTTTTGTGATAGTAGAAAACCTTTAGGTTGTTCGATGTAAACTTCTTCTTCTAATTCTCCATTCAGAAATGCTGACTTAACATCCATTTGGTAGACTTTGATTTTTCTTGAACATGCATAGGTGAGAAACATTCGGATGGCTTCCATTCTAGCAACTGGTGCAAATGTTTCGTCGAAATCAATTCCTTCCACTTGTGCATAGCCTTTGCAAACCAATCTTGCTTTGTTTCTGGTAACCTGCCCATCTTCATTCAATTTGTTCCTGAACACCCATTTAGTCCCAATGACATTTTTATCTTTTGGTCATGGAACTAATTCCCAAGTGTTATTCTTCTCAATTTGATCCAATTCTTCATTCATAGCTACTACCCAATGTTCATTTTGGTTGGCTTCCTCAAAACTACTAGGCTCAAAGGTTGCTAGAAAAGCAACGTGAGCTTGTTGTGATGAACGAAGCTGTCGACCTTCATTTATGTCACCAATGATTTGATTTGATGGATGGCTCTTTTGAATCCACTCTTTTGTTCTCCTTGGAGGAGCTTCTTGTTGTTGTTCTGGTATATCTTGATGATCATTGTTTACTTCTTCCTTGTTGATAGTTGCTTCTTGTTCTACAATTTTATCTGTGTCTTTTTCAGCCTCTATCTCAAGTTTCAAAGATTCTAGATCCTCATCATTACTCGCTAGAACACCATCTTCGTCAAATGTAACATTTATGCTCTCCACTATCTGTTTTCATCTTAGATTATAGAATTTATAGGCCTTTATTTTGCGTGAGTAACCAACAAAGATACCTTCATCAACACATGATTCAAACTTACCCAAATTTTGATCTTCTCTTTTGATATAACATTTGCTTCCGAAGATTCTAAAATATTTTACATTAGCTGGTTTTCCTTTCCATAATTCATATGGAGTCTTGTTGCAATTATTTTTGAGAAGACTTCGGTTGATAATGAAGACTGTCGTATCAATTGCTTGAACCCAGAATTTTTCATCCAATTTTGAGTCCTTCAACATTGTTCTACCCATTTCCTGTATAGTTCTATTCTTTCTTTCAGCAACTCCATTTTGCTGAGGTGTTCGTGCTGTTGAAAATTGCCTTTTTATTCCATTTTCGTCACAGTATTGCTGAAATAATTTGGAAGTGAATTCTCCACCATTATCTGATCTTAAACACTTTATTTTCAAATTAGTTTAATTTTCAACCAACTCCTTGTAGATCTTAAAGCACTCAAATGTTTTAGATTTTTTCTTTAGGAAACTGACGGTTGTCATCCTGGTATAGTCATCTATCATTAACATGAAATATAATTCTCCGTCTAAGCCTTTTGTTCTCACAGGACCACATAGATCAGTATGTATCAATTCCAATGGATGTGATGAAAAGTGTTCTTTTGTTTTAAATTGGACTTTTGTTTGCTTTCCATGCCGACATGCCTCACATAGTGTGTTGGAAGGTTTTGAGATTTTCAGCATTTCTCGTACTGCTTCCTTTTTTCTTATCCTGACAAGATTGTCAAAGTTTATGTGACCCATTTGTTTGTGCCATAACCAACTTTCATCTTCTTTAGCTAGTAGACATGCTTTAGTTGCTTCATCCATAACATATATGTCGTTTGGAGCTCGACTTGCTGTAGCCACAATTTTACCATACCTGCCTTTCCTAATTTCACATTTTGTGGAGTTGAATAGCATTGTGTGTCCTTGATCACACATTTGTCCAACACTGAGTAGATTGTGATTCATGTTTTTGACCAATAGAACATTCTTGGCTATAACATATTTGCTTCCGAGAGTGACGGTACCTGATCCTATAACATTTGAAGATCCATCATTTCCAAAGGATATGGTTCCATCCTTCTTCTCTTTCAGAGATACAAATTTCCTTCTATCTCCAGTCATATGCGTTGAGCAACCACTGTCAACATACCACACATCTTTCTTTTTTTGAGCCTTGAGAGTGAGAGCACAATTATCAGTCTTCTTCTTCTTCCATGTTCGTTCATTCTGTGGCTTCGAAGATTCTTCTGGAGGATTTTCAAGTTTGCAGTCTCTGGCTATGTGTCCAAAGTTATGACATTTGTAACATTCCATATTATTTCTAAAATGTTCAAATATATTGATGTTTCGTTGAGCCCTGGGAGGTTCATATTTGAATAATCTCTTGGAATTGTATTGGTTCCTAGGGTACGTGCGACATTCTACAGCTTTATGACCAAATTTTCCACATGAATAACAATAGCCATGAAAAATATGTTGGTACCTGGATGAAAATCTTCATCGAGGAATCATCTTCCAAGGATGTGCTTGCGAATCTTGTCCAATGAAGTCTTCATGTATGTCAGATCTCATAGGTTCATTTTATTTTGTTGTAGAAGGTCCTGCTTCTTCTTCTTTGTAACCGAGGCCAGTTCTGTCGTTGTAAGATCGTTGATTGTTGATGAGTTCTTCCAATGCCCTTGATCTGTTGGCATACTTTTTGACAGTTTTTCCCTTCTTCACTTCCTTATGCAGCGAGACTACTTCAGCTTCTAATGCTTCCCTTTCTTGGTTGCTTTCTTCCAACTTCTTTTGAAGTGACTCTTCAATACATTTGTGTTCTTCAACCTCAATTTTGAGACCTTGAACTTGTTCTTCAAGAGTATTGGAACGGATCTTCTCAGCATTGAGCTCTTTTATAAGCTTGATTTCCTCCTCATAAAATTATTCTATGGTCAACCATTCTTCTTCATTTTTTGATACTTCTTGTTTATTGTGCTTGGCCATAAACAATACTTTCTCATTGGCTTCTTCTTTGTTGTCACTTTCTTCATCGGATGATGAGCTATCTTCTTTAGAGAGAAAGTTCCTTTTGGATCCTTTCTTTTTGCCTTGCTTGTTGGATTTCTTAAAGCCTTTCTTTCCTTTTGAGTTGCCATCACTTTTGTTCGGACATTTTGCTACGAAATGCCCAACCTCACCACAACCGAAACATATCAATGGAGGTTTACCTTCGAATTTTCCCTTACCAAGTTTTAGTTTTCTCGTAAAGTAAGCATATTCTTCATCTGAAAGACCTTCTCCATCATCTCCCTTTTCTTCACACTTGCAGGTGCATGTCATTTCAATTGAAGGTTGTTTGTCCTTATTGGTTTTCTTAGATGCAACGAACGCAGTTTATAGATTTGAAGTACCCTTTTCTTCATCAAGTCTCATTTCATATGCTATGAGAACTCCATGTAATTCTTCCTTGCTGAGTTTGTCTAGATTTGCACTGTATTCTAAGACCAATACCTTTGGGTTGAATCTCCCTGGTAATGTTCTAAGAATCTTCCATATAATAGTCTTCTCGTCAACTGGCTCTCCCAATCCTTCCAGAGTATTGGTTATTTCATCAACGTATTGGAAGTATGCAACAATGTTGCAATCTTATTTCATTCTGAGTTGCTCAAATTTTTCTCTATAGATTTGAAGCTTTGCTTCTTTGACATTTGAGTCACATGCATATATATTCTCAAGCTTGTCCCATACATTTTTGGCAGTTTTACAACCCAACACCTTATGATAAGCAGATTCAATAAGTCCACTGATAATAATATTCTTTGATTTTGCATCATTTACCAAATTCTTCTTACCTTGTTCATCCATAGTTGATGTAAATCCATTTTGAACAGTGTCCCATACTTCGTAACCTTGCGCCAAGAGATAGACCTCCATTCTTCCTTTCCAGAGTGCATAATTATTTTCATTGAATAGAGGTACACCATTCTTGGTATGCTCCATGACCTCCTTCCAGCTGTTAAACTGCTATTGAAGGAACCAAGCTCCGATACCAATTGTTGGAAATACTGAGAGGGGGGGTGAATCAGTATTTCTTTCAATTAGAGCATTAGTTAATCTTCAATTATTATCAGTGTTTGTACAATGATAGCAGCAAACAAGAGGAACACAAATGCACACAGTTTTTAAGGTGGAAATCCACTCTGGGACAAAATCCACCTAATGCTTTTCTAATAATTCTTTAATATTCAACTCCAATTGAAAATAAAGCTCCAACTTCCTAGAATCTAGAAAAGCATTCTTCTCCAGCTCCCACTGGATGGACGCTCCAATGCCCAAATTTCTTCAGTAGTCAACTGAATGGATTCCCCAACACCCGATGAGCTACAACTCACCCTAGCACCACCGTACCACCCTATAGAAGAATAAAAGAAGAATGGACTCTCGTACCAGAGAAAATGGTCCACTTTACAATGATATAGAATGATGTAGAAGAAGAAGATATACTAGACCATAAACCCAACTTTGACACAACCACCTAATGATGATCCTAGACCTCCCAACACTGCCTCTTCAACCCTTGGTAGATAGATACTAGTACAATTTGTACAATAATGTATTTACAATGACTAAGTACAATGATACCTTTACAATGATTGTATGCAGTGCTGCCCACTTGAAGACTTCATATGATGAACTTCTTGTTGCTGTTATGCACCTTGGTTGTAGCTCTTGTCATGCTACCCTCTACTGCACCTTGCTTTGATTTGCTTCCGTAGAAATTTTGGTCCTCTGCAACCCTTGACAACACATGATCTAGCTTTTTCTTGCCTTCTAGGAGCTCGATATTGAATCTAGAGTATCTCTGTTATTTCAGATCCTCAATATCTGATTTTTAGTCATGTAGTAATCCTCTGAGTCGTCTTTCCAATGCCACAGTTCTGACTCAACTTGAATTCTTCAAGAGAGATTTATACCCAATCTCTCACAATGCTCTAATTATGGACTGTTTGAGCAGAGCACACTTGTATGGTGTTCCACGTGTCCCTTTTTCTTCATTTGGCTCTAAAATTGATCGAGAAAAAAAAACAGACTGTGCACTATCTGCCACATTTTACAGAATACAATTTTGATACTCAGAGAGAGAGTTATGACGAATTTACCAAGGTGACTTCTTTGAGATGAATTTCAGGAGCCTGCACAAACCCTGACTTCCACAGATCATATCTCCAAAAATTTTGTGCACCTTGATCTGAAATTTTTACAGCAGCTTCCTTAGGATTTTGGCTTCCCCTCATAAAATTTTTAGCTTGTAAACCTTTGTAGAAACAAAGTTAGAGCGCAAATTCCACAATTACCTATTTAAGATGGCGAAATCCCTTGCCTAAAGAGGAAATGAAGATCAAAATCTATATAAATGCTTAAGTTGAGAGGGGCTTCAACAAGTGAACATGGGAGGGATTTTAGGAGCTTAAAAAAAATATTAATTATGACTTTTCAATGACCCATGCCCCAACCTCATGGGGTTTTAGCCCAGTAACTGGGGGTGCAAACTTCAAACATGAATATCTCTCAAACCATGAAGAATTACGTGGCGTGCCATATATCAACGGAAACATCTCGACAAGTAGAAACCATAAAAAGCATTATTGACCCAGAATATATTAATTTGGTAGGTCAAAATTCCCATGCAATATTGGGTTAGCCCCTGGTGCTGCTTGGGTTGACATCAATGACAACCTCTGATCAACAGATGTTGCAATTGATGGGCATAGTGATTTTGACAAGGCTCGAAATTTCATTGAGAAAATTCAGATTATTCATCAAAAATTTCAACAACAGCTTAAGAAGAGTCAAAGAAAATACAAGGATAAGCATGGCAAACATATAATTGATCACAAGTTTTAAGAAGGAAATGAGGTATGGTTGCACATAAGCAAAGAAAGGATGCAAGGAGAATTTAAAAAGTTCGAGCCCATTTGCTATGTCCCATTCAAGATCATAAAACAAGTTGGTAACAACGCATTTCAACTTGACTTTCCTTCATATATGAAAATGTGTTTAGTTGTCAATGTGGAAAATTTGCATTTGTATGAGCCTCCTTTGATTGATGATCAATGCAGTGATGTTCAACTGCCATCTATAGAAGATTTCTTGCCAGAATTTCTAGATGAGCTCAAGGAGGATACCATCCTTAACAGGAGGACACACACTTCTAAGAGGGGAAGTGTAGATTATCTTCGAATTGGGCTCAAGGGCAGTAAACCAAACAAGGCAAGGTGGATGGAAGTTGAAAAGGTGAGGGAGTTGTACCCTCATCTTCTGAACAGGTAATTAAAGTATTTTGGGGTCCAAAAGCTTCCCAATGGGGATGTGTGATAAGGAGATCATGTGTTTTTCTCAAAATTGAAAGTGCTCAAAACTGTACTGAACCTAAGCGATCAGATAGGTCTCATCATTGCGATTCTGACGCCACAAATGGTTCAAAAAAACGATGTTGTATGAGTAAAACATCACGTTCTGATAATTTTCCTAAACAACTAAAATTTTTGTGACAGGAGTGACTGGGATGCCCAATCAGCATGCAGGTATAGTCAGCAGGTGGCATATTCTCAAAATATTCCCTTTTCTCAAATCTAGTCATGTTTCAACAAGTGGTAGTTTCTAGGCCGTTTGATGGTTTGTACGAATTTGTGGGAGGACTGTTGGATGCGTGACACGTGGCCAGCCTGGAGGCCGCCACGTGTCCCCTGGATCGTTGACTAAAGTTTTGGTGGAGTCCGAGGGGTTTGACCCTGTGACATCCGACATGCCCGTAAATATTTCCACCATCTCCTCTATGCTTTGTTGCTTACCCCTTAGGGGTGCCATACCTATATATCTTATACAAAGTGTGAATAATGGGGGTGGGGGGGGTGGGGGGGGGGCGCCGGCGGCCCCAAACGTTGGTCACATGTTATGCGATCACCGCGGCATATAATGTAATTCAACGGTTATGAAACGATGACATTAACTCAAAGCCTTATCACATGTTACAACATTTAGCGCAATTAAGGTTTAAACCCCGATGGTATTTTTTAACATTCTTTAAACTCCAGTTCAAAACTACTCCACATGGTCTACCGTGGGTTCTGCCTGCAGTTGCGGGTGGACCGTAATGGTTGGGTTGGCATGTGACCACCCACCCATAACATTTAATTCAATGGTTTACAGTTAGCAAATATTAATAGTGCGCCATCAATTTTTGGGATATTTGCCAAATTAACTACAGTTAACTTCAGTTCTCCACAATTAGTGGAGTTTTTCTAGCTGTTATTGGGAACAACATTTGGGAGGTCAATTTTCGACCAATTTGGGTGAAAAAATAGTCTATCTAGACTAATTTGAGCATTCTGGAGCCACTAGTGCAGAGAAAACAACCAATGGAGGCTTTTAAATACATGTATTTGCAATTTTGAGCATAATGACAAAGAGGGACATGCCATTGGGATCTGGACCAGCAGATGTGGCCCAAGAGGGGTGAACTGCTTCGTCATGCCTGCTGTGTAAAACTTATGTGTGATGTTATTTCTATGTTATGCACTGTTGTACAATGTTATTTAGGATTATTTTCATGCTTAAAACTCACAAATTCATCTATGTTTCATGGTTAAAAAACTCATTCCTTAAGAAAACAAATGGAAACAAATTGTACATGTTTTTATTACTGAAAGGACACTTAGCACAACAAACTAATACGCTCCTTTCAGATCACGATGGGTCAAAACTTGTTAGAAGGAAGGCTTTAATGAATCCCCCATAATCTAACACGAGTGTACAATAATATTTTGAAGGACTATGGATGAAAAATTTGCATTGGAGCAAGGTTTATTGGACATGAATGAAAAGGAAAATCGGGTGACTCAGTTTTGTAAGGGAGATGAAATGAAATTATTTTTTGAGAAGGGTGAGTGAAAATGGTGTAGGACAGTATGAAAATTGTGAAGGGAAATGAGTTTTTTTTATTAGGGAGATGGACGATTATGAATCGATTGCAGGCTTAGAATGAGTAGCCTTGGTAAAATTGATATTTTGTTTAGTAGCAATGGTGTAATGAATCTGATTTGGCAATAAATGATCATGCTCCTCTGAAAGAATATTGGTCTTCTCGTGCATATAATGTTCTTCTTTCATCTTGTCCTGGAACCTATAAAAACTTAGCACTTTTTTGAAATAAAATGTAAGAATATATATAGAGAGAGAGGTGATTAGTCTCTCTTCATCTTGATATATACACAAACAACTTCGAAATAGTACTAATAAAATAACTTCAAGAGACAAATTCAAGAAAAATCAAATGCACTTTTACCTGTTTGGAAAGTGGTACCTTGGACTAGCTGTTGGTGTTTTGTTGGTAACTTATTCATTTTTTTACTATTTCAAATTTTTATGAAAACTCTCCCATCATGTATATCTCGTCTCTATCTCTCCAGTGATTTTTGAATCATCAAAAACCGATGTCGTATGAAAGAGTTATGAGTGTTTGAAGTTTTTATGAAATAATGAAAAAAATGTTGCAAGGGTACCACTTGGTAGCGCCAAAGGGTGCCACGTTGAAGCATCTGAAGATGTCACTTGGCAATGCCAGAATATGCCACATGAACTTGGAGATTCTTATGTGCCATGATGAATTGGGAAACTGACTGGTCGATACATGGTTGGATTGACCAATGTTGGATTCCCAGGTAGCAATGATTGTTTGACCAAATTGCCACAAAGTGAAATAATAGTGCTAAAATATTACATTATTAATGAATTTTGGCTTCCATGGGTTTTGAAAACATGACCCATAACAAATTAGCCAAAAAAATTATCAATAAGCCATATATTCAACATGTGATGAAAAATAATGAAAATGAATTTATTTGAATGCTATTTTAAAATTTCATTTTTTATTAAATAATAAATGACCATTAATATTGAACCCAAAATTTCCACTTGACATTTTAACCAACTGATTATTGAAACACGTGCACATTTTCCAAAGTTCCACCCAGATTTCTTATTCCAATTCAAATTCGTCCACCTTCCAAACAAAATGGATCTATGCAACCAATTTAACCATCAAATTCTACAAATCACTAATTTCAACTAGAGCTTGAAAATCAAACAAGATACATATGAAGAAAAAAAATTATTCTTGCAGGTTTCAATGAGGCCATAGCCCAAGTAATGAAACACTAGATTGGACACTGCATTTTACACCCATTTGTAGTGGTTTTTCCTAGCGTCGTCAGTCATAAAACCATGCTGTCGGTCCTTTTCATTTTTTTCTTTACGTTCTGAAATCATGTTTTATTTTGTCATTGGTTTTAACCCTATGTTTTATCATATGTATGAAATGAACTTTTATATATGGTTTATTTAAAAAAAACATTTCATTTGTTTTGTTTTTATTGTTTTTTTATTAATTTTATAACATGAATGTTGTTTTATATTTTTTTATGTTTTTGTTATTTTTTAGATTTGGTTTTTATTATTTTATTTTGTTTGTTTTTGTTTATTTTATTTTTTAAATGTTTATTTTTATTTTTCGATTTAATTGTTTTATGTTTTTTTCCTTCATTATATTGTGTTTATTTGTTTCTATTTTTTAAAATGCTTTTCTTTATTGTTTTTTTTTTAATGATTTTATGTATTTTGCTCTGTTTTGTTTTGTTTTTATTTATTTAATAAAGACAAAAGGAAGAAGATATTTTTAGAAAACAATAATTAGTGTTTTTTTAAAGATTTTTAATAAAGAAAAATAATTTATTCTAGCAAATTTTGAGACAGATCTATTTAAGTTGGAGACAAAATTTGAACAATTTTTTTTTATATATAATGAAGAGTAAATTTAGATCTCTCACTCAATTTTTTTTTAGATGTATGAATTTTATTACAAAATTTCATTTCAAAGTTAACTTATTTAATTTTCCTTTCTGATCTTCTAGGTCACATAAGACGCAAGAAGAGAGCATACTTAGAAGTTTCGTCAATGCATTTAAAATATCATCAAGAAGAAATGATTTTAAACCTTAAAATTTTCCATAGAGAACATCGTTGCCACTTTTCTCCAAGAATTTTTGTTATCATGATTTTTCTTGCAAATGGTTAGATGGAGTGGCTCTTACTGCACCACTGAAAATTGAATAAAAATTTGAAAACTAACTATTTCCAAGCTTGGGTTTATTTATGATTATGAAAATTGATTAAAAATTCTAAACGCGTCAAAATGATATATATATATATATATAGTAAAAGACTAATTACAATTTATAAATTAAACTGATTTCTATGTGAGAATTAACTGTGTATCTAATGAAAAAATGAAATTGCAGATAAAAAGAAAAATGAAAATGAAATTGAAATTGAAAAATGAAATGACATTCTAAATTGAAAACTAATCTGTATATATGCCTCACCAGCAACGATGCCAAAATGTTCGGGTAATTTAATAACTTCGATTCTTTTCCATAAATTGTCAACCCGGGGGGTCTGTGGACTTATGAGGCACACGTGCACTATATATGCTAGAGATCGACTTCTAAATTTGAAAGAGAAATTTTAATCTATCAAACGGAAAAAACAACAACTGTCATGAAAATAAATATAATCTAGAAAGCAGTAAATCAAACCACACTTTGAGAATTAAAAATCACAACTAGGTATGTCCTACTAAATTTTGTATTTTGTAGAAATTTAATACAAAATACATGTATGTCTTGGATTCTCCTGATCTAAAAATATGCAACTGTTAAATACATAATCACTTCTACTAATCTTTTCAGAATTTAAAACACAATCACCAATCACAATATCATGAAGAAATATCAATCACACATAACACGGATAATTTACCCGGGGAAATCTTATAGCTAAAAACCCCACTATATTATATTATGTATTATATAATGGATCATGAAACAATTACATACAAAGTTCTAATCCAAGAGCTCTCAGTACATGAGCTAACAGTCTCACACTGTCATACAAAAATTGGCAAGTTCCTTAGCCAATTTTTTGTCTCCAGACAGCCTCCCTCCATTGCACAATCCCAACTGATATAAATCCCTCAATGAGTGTAATCCTGCTTTCCTTGACTGTGCAATCCTCATGGTCACATCTAATGTGTATGTCGTTGCATGTGTGCAACGAGATAATGTCACAACTGATAGTTTACTTCCCTTTCACCTAGAACTCAACTGGGTCTCCACTGGATGTGACATGCATGCAGTTAATAATAGTAAATCTTTAGTTGCATGTGATTCCATTGATTGTAAATTAATTAATAATTAATTCACTTGATCTCTCACTAGTGTATCTTCAGTTACAACTAGCACAATTGAGTTTAACTCACTTAACTGAGGTAAACTTATTTACAACTTGCATAACTGCACTTCCAACTCTGTTAAAACTTCCAATCACTCAGTTACAACTAAGTCAACATGCATTTCCCACCAACCAACCTCTTATATCGAAATTCCTTTCGCTAACTGATTTGCCACTTTAGTTAACTATTTCCAAGTTCTCATTGAGAATATATTATAGTTTATTGTCCAAATAATATTAAGGGATAATAATAGTCGACATGCATCTATAAATATAATTTGCACATACATCTATAAATATACGTGCATCTATAAATAGAATTTTCTCATGCATCTATAAATAGACATCCACTTGAAAATAGCCTGAGGCTCCATCCTAATGTAGGTGTTTAATTTTCAATAGGATCTTCGTGTTGAATCTCAACACTTCCTCTCAACAAGAAATGGATTATCCTTCACCCCGATCCTATCTCTATGGTATTCAAATTTGCTCCTAGTGAGTGCCTTCATCTGAATATATGCATCTTGATATTTCGTGGGAATGTACTGAAGCAACATGATCCTCCTCTACACACAATCTCTGAGATGATGGTACCATATTTCTATATTCTTAGATCTATCATGAAACACAGGATTAATCGAGAGTTTAATGCAACTTTGATTATCACAATGAATCATTGAGGATCCAAATGAGAATCAAACAAACCGGCCAAGATCTTTCTCATCCAGATAGCCTCACAAGCAGCTTGACTCACTCCCATGTATTCCGCTTCCACTGAACTGAGTGCCACAGATCTCTACTTCATGTTGTATCAAGAAAAAAATGTAGACCTGATACTAAAGATCCCCCCTGATGTGCTTTCTGTCCTTTGGACTTCTAGCCCAATCTGCATCCATGAAGCCATGAAAGTTCACTCCATCTGTCTGTTTATACCATAAAAAATACTTTGATGTGCCCCTCAAGTATCTCAGGACATGCTTACTCGCCTTCCAAAAGAGCTTGGTAGGCTTAACCATAGCTTGACTCAGTTGGTTAAGTGCATAGCAAATGTATGGTTCATGTTCACTAGATACATTAGTGAACCCACTAACTTTCGATAAACAATAGCATCCACTACCCCTCAAGAAGTAGCATCCTCTTTCCTCTATTTTCCTGGAAGAGGAGTATCCATGGGTTTGTAGCCCTCCATGTGAAATTTACCTAGTATCTCCCTTGCATACTTTCCTTGAGACACAAAATGTTCACCATCTCGCTGCCATATTTCCAATCCAAGGAAATAATGTAGGAGGCCAATATAATTCATCTCGGACTCCTTTGCAAGATCCTCCTTGCATGAGTGTTTCAGCTGCTCATCACCAGTCAATATTAAATCATCAGCATAAAGAACAATGATTAAAATCTTACCCTCCACCACAATTTGGTATAGGTTTTCATCTGCTTCACTTTTGGTGAAGCCCAGTTTGGTGAAATAGTTGTCTTCTTGCTTCAGCCCATGCAATGCTCTTTTGAGTCAGCACACGTGACTCGCTATTGAATATCTAGAAAACTTAAGGCTTCTCTATGTACACATCTTCCTCAAGGATTCCATTGAGAAACACAGTCTTCACATCCATCTGATGAATGCGCCAGCCCATCTGCGCCGAGAGAGCAAGGATGGTCCTTATGGAAGAATACCTTGCAACATGTGCAAAGGTCTGTTCATAATCTATCCCCTCGATCTTTGAGAAGCCCCGGGCCACAAATCTGGCCTTGTATTTCACACTCCCATCAGCATCTTACTTTACCTTGTAGATCCATCTCTAACCTACCATTGATTTATCAACCAACCTTGGAATAATTTCCCAAGCACTGTTTTTGACAATGGAGTCATACTCCTCCACCATTGCATCTACCCATGTGGGCTCCTGGACTTCTTCCTAAAAGGAATATGGTTCAGTCACAATAAATTTTCTCATGAGAGCCATGTATCCAATAAATTGGTCAGGAGACTTTCTTTGCCTGCGCTGTGAAGTAGGGGCTTCTACATTTTTTGCAGCATCAAGTCTCACCCAATCAGCATTCGTGGTATGCTTTTTTCCATTTCTGATGGTTGGCTCTGCGTGAGTGGACTTCTCCACTCCGTGAACCTCCTTCTATGGTTGATCCACATCTAGAGACTCTTCTTTCGGAACCAGTAGTTCCTCCTCCACATGCAAGTCTAGCTCCCTCTCAAGCGACAACTGCATGGCTTTCCCTTCATGAAATTTTATATCCCGTCGCACAAGAGTCATTCTGTTGTTTAGAAAATACACATGATAATTATGGTGTGTTTCTGTGTACCCCAAAAAAATCCCAACTTTAGCAGTCAGCTCCAGCTTCTTCTTGGTGTCCTTGGTCACATGTACATAAACATATGAGCCAAAAATCTTAAAGTGTGAAACATCCAGTTTCTTACCAGTGAAAGCTTCTTTAGGTGTACTCATGCCAAGTACTCTATGAGGAAAAAAATTTCTCACATAAACCGCAGTGTTGCATGCTTCGACCCAGAAATGCATTGGTAGGCCCTGATCATGCAACATTGCTCATGATGCACCCACGATTTTTCTGTTCTTCCTCTCCACGACCCCATTTTATTGTGGGTTATCAGGCACTATGAGTTCTCTTCGAATTCCTTCTTTGCTGCATAAGCTCTTGAATTAGTTAGAGATGTATTCTCCACCATTATCGCTCCTAAGAGCCTTCACTTACTTCCCCGACTCTTTCTCCACCAATGCCTTAAACTCACAGAAATTTGAGAATGTTTGATCCTTCTTCTGCATGAATAAGATCCATCATTTATGAGAAAATTCATCAAAAAAAATAACATAGTACTTATGTTTTGCTGTAGAAGCAACTGAGAACTATCCACACATGTCTGTGTGAACTCTTTCAAGGATCCCTGAAGCACGGTTCTCCTTCTCATGAAAGGTGGACTTTACATACTTCCCCATGGTGCAAACCATGCATTAATCTAACTGAGAAAGTTTTCCCATTTTATGTCTAGTAGATATTTCTTGCATGACTTTCAAGACTCCATGATGAAGATGGCCCAATCGTCTGTGCCATAATTCACCCTCATCTCGGCTTACCACTTTTTTTTTGCATTGCCCATCATGGCAGCACAGCCATCTACCTCTAGCTTGTAGAGATTCTTAACTCGAATTCCTATCCTCTTGGCTTGACCTGTTGTTTTATGTCACAGGAAATATTTTCCATCACTGAAAACAATGTCATCGCCTCTGTCCTCCAACACTGCCATTGAGACCAAATTTTTCTTCAGACCTGGAACATGCATAACATATTTCAATTTAAATGGTTTAACTGACTCCCTCTAAAATTTAATGGTACCAATCCCGGTAGCACTATACCATCTGTCATTGCCCATATCTATATGCATATGGAGATCCTTCTCCTCCAAGTCACTGAAAAGTTCCTTATCTCCTGTCATGTGAAAGGAAGCGCCACTATCCCAATACCACACTGATCCTAATGCAATTGAAACCTTGCATGCGATCAAAGAGAATTCAAACTCCAATTACAAGGTGAGGGCCTCACCAGCTGCAGCTCTAGCAACCTTCTTTTTCTTCTTCTTTTGTGGACAGTTAGTAGCAAGATGCCCATGTTTGTGACAGTGAAAACACTTCACCTTGGAAATATCCAGATTCTTTCCTTTAGACTCAGATTTAGAATGGAATTTATTCCCCTTCCCCTTATTCGCCTTGGCATCCAAAGCACAATCCTCTTCATGATCATGCTTTGATGAAGAGCCATCTCTGTTGTTCCGCCTGAACTCCTCCTGCACCAGATCCGACCACAGTCATTCCTAATCTAGAAATTTTTCCCGACCGTTGATAGACTCTTCATAGATGTGCCAACTCTTAGGAAGTCCCAAGAGAGCCAAGCTCACCAAATCGTCATCAACGACAGTTATTCCCACACTACCCAGTTCATCATGTCATTAGACAAACTTCGTGATATACTTTGGAATGTTTTCTCCCTTTTCCTTGATCTTCCTGAGTTTATCTTTGAGTGCAATTTCCTATGGTCGTTGCTACTTTGGAAAAGATCCATAAAAGCCTTCCACATAGCATATGGTGTATCTTTCCCATGCAGGTTTCAGACAATGTTGTCTCGTACTCCCTCCAACAGGATCCTCCTTTCCTTTGCCACTTTCTTTTTCCATGCTTCAAGATTGGCAGCATATGATGAAGCAAGCTTAGGAACATCATTGTCAATGAATTCCTTCAAGCCATTTTCTTCGAGCACTGCCTCCATCCTGTCCTTCCAATAAATGTAGTTCAAGTTGCGCTCGAGTGCATACTCTAACCTCAAACCATTGAAATCCATTTCGATCTTGAATTAGCTGTAGCACCAATAAAGTATTTCTCCAAATTCGAATTCTTTCCACCAACAAACTCAGCTCTTGGTTCACTACTGCAATCTCCTGTGCTTTGATACCATGTATAAATTTAATACAAAATTCAGGTATGTCCTGGATTCTCCCGATCTAACAATATTCTACTTTTAAATACATAATCGCTTCAACTAATATTTGTATAATTTAAAACAAAATCGCCAATCACAATATCATGAAGAAATATCAATCACACATAACACATATAATTTACCGGGGGAAAGCTTATAGCTAAAAACCCCACTATATTCTACTATTTATTACATCATGGATCATGAAACAATTACATACAAAGCTCTAATCCAAGAGCTCTATGTGCATGAGCTAACTATCTCACATTGTCATACAAAAATTGGCAAGTTACTTAGCCAATTTACTATCTCTAGACAGCCTGCCTCCATTGCGCAATCTTAGTTGATAGCAATCCTTGAATGAGTGAAATCCTACTTGCCTTGACTGCAAAATCCTCATGGGCACATCCAATATGTGTGTCGTTGCATGTGTGCAACCAGATAATGTCACAAATGATAGTTTACTTCCCTTTCACCTAGAACTCAACTGGGTCTCCAGTGGATCTGACATGCAATGCAGTTAATAATAGTAAATCTTCAATTTCATGTGAGACCACTGATTGTGAATTAATTAATAATTAATTCACTTGATCTCTCACTAGTTTACCTTCAGTTACAACTAGCACAATTGATTTTAACTCACTCAACTGAGTTAAACTACTTTACAACTTGCATTACTGCACTTCCAACTCTGTTACAACTTCAAATCACTCAGTTATAACTAATTCAACCTACATGTCCCACCAACCAACCTCTTAACTCGAAATTCCTTTAGCTAACTAATTTTCCACATCAGTTAACTATTTCCAAGTTCTCATTGAGAATAGATTATAGTTTATTGTCCAACTAATATTAAGGGATAATAATAGTTGACATGCATGTATACATAGACATGTAATCTATAAATAGAATTTTCACATAAATCTATAAATAGACATGCATTTATAAACAAAATTTTCTCATGCATCTATAAATAGACATCCACCTAAAAATAGCCTGAGGCTCCATCCTAGTGTAGGTGCTTAAATTTCACTAGGATCTTTTTGTTGAATCTGTTGTATTTGATGCAACACCCTCCAAAATTTTACCCATTTTAAATTTTTTGAGCCCCTGATCTTTCAATAAATATGGAGTTTGATCCTGATCTAGTTTTTTTTAACTTCTAGTTGCAGAGTCGCAAATCTCATTAAATCCAAAAGTTGCGAACCTGTGACCCTACGACCCCCCAGGTCGCAAGGTTGCAAGGTCGCATATTGCTCTAAAACTTAAAAATTGCGACTGTGCGACCTAGCAACCTCGCAACCCCCAGGTTGTGAATTCGCATGGTTGCAAGGTCACATGATCCCTCAACTAGCTTTACTTTTCGACTTGCGACCCTCATTAATTGACTGCACATGCGACCCCTTTATAAATAAAAGGGTCGCGTAGGTCGAATTTGATCTGCGTAATAGAGCAAGTAACGTCTCTGATAAGCCAGCTGGAGTGCATTTTTCCTAGGGAACATCGAAGCTGAGCTCAAGTGTGTGTCCATCGCTTCGGCCTCAAGTAATATGGGGCCCCCAATAGTTCGGAAAAGAGGCAAGAGTTGTGAAGTAGAAATTTCAAAAGAAGAGGTGCCTCCTTCCCCTCCCCCTATCTATGGAGACATTGCTTGCATGTTCGAGAAATGAGATGCCATGATTTGGTATCAGGTATACTAGGATTTCATGAAGCCTGAATTTCCAGAAGACCTCCCAAACTGGCAGGTGTATGTTCAGGTCAAGAGGTCTAAACTACACTACACAGGGGCCCATCCACCCTTTTTTCCATGCGCAAAGATGATCGAATGGATCTTGCAAAAGGTTGACTCCAGAACCTGGGTCATTCCAGATCATTCAGGAAAGTCATCTGCAAATTTGAAGGGGTGGGATTCAGAGGTCTACTATGCACTCCCCACCCGAGAATAGAATTTCAACACTAAATGGGCTACTACTCATGCAGTTCCCATACTCGAGACCTTAAGGGGATGGTGGGAGGATCCAGAAAAGTTTAAGTTCAGGAAGGATCAGGAATATAAAATAGCAGGCCTGAAGAGAGTCTACAAGTTGGTGGCAGCAATGTTATGCAGGATGTATGGTCGAAAAGATGCCACCACTTTCAATGGTATTTGGGTTTCCCTCATGTACGATGTTACCACATACGACACCCGCTTCAATTGGGCCAACCTAATAGTAGCAGCCCTCAGGTCAAACATATCATTAGTGCAAGCACCTGATGAAGGGTGTGCATCTGAATTCTATATGGCCTCCTATTTGTTGGACGCATTATGCGCAAGATATAAAGTTACCGGATCATATCATAACTGGGATGCAGAGCATGGCAAGCCAATCCATAAAGAGTTTCAAGTATTCTGGGCCTCCAAGTACAAGCAAGATATAGAGTCGATCTTACACAACTCCATTCCCGCGCTCTACGGAAAACTGTTTGGCAAGGATGCCCCATGCATGTCTAGGTGAGCCATGGAGACAATAACCCAAGTGGCCAACTAATTTCCTGTCACAGATAGCACTTTCCTTCGGGTCTTTGGGTCGTTCAAGGCACCCCATGCACTACCACATTTCATCACTAATAAATTACTCTTGCAAGAATTATGCTACCAGATGACAAGCGGGTTTTCAAAGGTTCTCACCAAGGGCAAGAAAAAACCATTGCCTACCCTCCTGCTTACTATCGACACCTACACAGTCAAAGATTTCAGGGAAGTAGAAGAAGAGGCTCAGGAAACCTAGGGTTTTCATTTACCACCCGTATCACACAGGTTATATGATCATGAAATAATCGTTCCCTCACATTGCAAGTGGGCCAAGTTCAAGTGGAGATACCAGCACATAGAATGACCTGCCAAGGATCGAATCAAGAATTGGTACAACAAGGACAGGGATGCTGTACTGGAAGAATCAACTGATCAAGACGAATAGGATGATCGAAATGAGAAGAAAGAACCAACATGCTAGGCGGAGGCTCATCTTCTAAAGCGAAGAAACCAAGGACTGATACGGGCAGTAGTATCTTTAAATAGAAATAGGAACGAAGAATCAAAGAGGCTAAGGCACAACAAGAAGCTAAGGAGAAAGAAAAAAAAGAAGAAACCAAAAGGACTCAAGACGCCCTAGAACAACATAAAGGGGAGTACAAGAAAAAGAAACAGCTAAGGGAAAAGCAGAATAATAAGGAGGCAGAAGAAACCCACAGAAAAAATGAGGAAGAAGAACAAAGGATAAAAGAAGAGGAAGAGAAGGAAGAAGCTGAGTGCAAGCTAAAAGAAGAGCAGGACAAGGCAGAAGCTGAGCATCAGTTAAAAGAAAAATAATATAAATGAGAAGCTGAGCAAAGGAGGAAGGAGGAAGAAAGTCAGAAATTGAGGGAAAATTCCTCGAAGGAAGCAGAGGGAATCAAGACACCTCCTCCAGAAACAGGGAAACAGACAGAGCTGCCACACATCGAGGTGCTTCAGGCAACCCCTACAAAAAATGTGCATTTTACTCTCTCGGAACTTGGCACCTCCGAGGAACAGGAAGATGAAGTCTTGGATCTGACAAGACTAACCTATGACCAGTTCACGCACAAGATCAGGCAAGAGAAGAGAAGATGTCTAGCGCGGAACCCTGTCGCACCTCTTGCAACCACAATGGAAAAGGACATAGTCTTGGATACCAGGACCAATCTAGTTATGATTGCATCAGCAGGGACTGCCTTTGTAGTGACCACAGAGGAAAATTTTAGTAGGATGAGTAGAGAGATTCTATCTTTACAAAACAGGATGCAAATTTCTGAGCAGGATAAGAAGGGGCTAGAGGAAGAATTTCATAGGCTACATTTCACAAGCATCTAGGCCAACAAATTTCCACTCACAAGTCAAAGGGAGTTAGGCACTCTGGAAGCCACTATGAAACAAGTACATGAAGATATTTTCACGATAAAACAGACAGTCGCTCCATTACTAAAAGCACAAGAAGAAACCAAAAGGAGGACTGCACAGCTAAAGGAGGCTTCCACTGCTTTGGATAATATGCTGGAATGGTCAAGCATATACCCACAGGCTCCTGAGACTCTGCCTCGGAAGGACTGGGTCGGCACCCAGAATGATAAGGTCCAGATCCGAATGAAGATACAATCCAAAGACAAGCTGGTCAAGGATATAGAAAAGGTAATGTCTTCATATGAGCATCTGATCAGTGGGATCAATACAATGGCAGAAACTCACCACATTCCTTCTCTCGGTGCATTGGACACTGAGAAAACAAGAGAAGAGGTTGCTCAGGATATTCAAACATTCCTACAACCCATGAGACAAGCAGTTGCCTCTCAAGATCTCCCAGCCTCACAAGAAAATCTCATTCAGTTCTTTGTTACTCTGGTTCGAATCTACACTAAACTAGATTTTATATCCAATCAGATCGCAGTAAAAAGACGCACCTTAATCCTGAATTCTCTTGAGTGCTTTCATATATTGAAAGAAGATACTCCCCAGTAACTCTCGTCACTGCAGATTATCAGGCCTGGCAACAGTATCTGAAAGATCAACAACAAGTAGACGTACTAGACCTTGCAATCACACGGTTGCTTCCCTTACCAAGGAAAAGGCACAAGTCGCAGGTTGGAACAGGCAGACAGTTGCAAGTCGCAATAGGAAGGCAGTCCCAGGTCGCAAAATAATAGAGAGTCGCAGGTCTCCCTGGAGCTAGGTCGCAAGTCGCAAATGTCTCTCGGGTCACAGAGTATGTCAACAGTCGAGATTGAAAAAAGTCAGGGACATCCAAGGGTCAATTTTGTTCTATAAATACTCCATCCGGGAAATTGTAAAGGATCTTCTTTTTTGGACTCCAAAGGAGCAAAGAGAATTGTATAGCATTGAATACATATTTCTGAGAATGAATACAACAAATGTTTGATTCCACTACTGGATCTGATGAAGACTCATGTGTTAACATTATGAATATTTTTGTCTTATGTATCGAATACATTTTATGATTAATTGATTTGTGTTTGCTGCTTATATCATTTTTACGTTTCAGCTCACTTAATGTGTTAATGGTATAGAGTTATTTAATCGAGAAATAATTAGAAACTTCGTTACTAACATTATCTTATATTTTGTAAATTATTAAGGAATTAAAGGGTGTTTGACCATCAAGAACTATTTTTCATGGTTCGAATAGCTTTTACAAGCATGACCCTAATGACATGCTCCTAACAGCATTTCCTTCGGCTACATACTTTAAACTCGCTTTGCTATTTGTAGTGTTTTATGTTCATTGAGACTCATCAACCATTTGTCTTGTATTATTTGAATAATTGTGCGTTCATAGGTCTGCAGGGCTCATTTGTGTCCGAGAAAAGGAATATTCAATGGTAGCCAGACCCACACCCCGGATGGGATCCCTATCACAAACGGTTTATAGTCTAAGTGGGACTTTATACCGGGGAGATCCCTTACTGTTGGTCGGACATTTCTCCCCGTCAACATACTTGACGCTAGAAGGAGGGCCTGAATGGCAAGCTCCTAGCACACAAGTAGCATCCCATTGAAAACCCCCTAGGGGGAGATCATGTATGAAAATATTGGTCCTCCGCCCCCTGAAAATTCCCTAGAAGATGAACCCCCTTACTATGAGATCACCTCAGACCAGCTAAGGGCCCTGTGCCCGATATCCCATGATCTCATCAGAGGCTTGCAAAACGTCCTAGCCACCGTTTCCCTAGTCAACCCTTGAACTCCCGCAGCTAATCAGTCTTGCCAAGGAGCCTTATTCAATTCCCTAACTCAGTTGATAGGTCTTATGATCGAAGATTATGCAGATGTAGTTGAGCATAATTTGGCAGAACCCCCCGACAGTCGTCGAGGGATTCAGGAAGGCAGCCCTGAAATCACTAAAACCCAACCTGACGCCGACCCGCAACCCGACCAACCTTTGAATGATGACACTCAAGAAAATAACTAGCCTGGAGGAGCAACTGGGAGGGACCAGGGAAATAGGGGTTGGGGAGACAGAGGCCGTCGGCAAGGTCGAAATATTAGGAATATAGGGAACTGTAGGAGGAGCCAAGACATGCACTCTCACCATGACGACGAAACCTCCAGATCTGGCATGGGAAGTGAATCTGAAAGTGAAATTGGGCATATCTACATACCAAGCGACCAACAGGATAGGCATGTGCAGCTGCTGGCTTGGATGGCGTAGTCTCCTGTAGGTCTCCATGGTCCCCTCCATGGCATGCCTTGACACCCTAAGAAGCACCTCCCTAAGTTTGACCCCAAGAAGGGTATGTTGGCCGAAGATCACATAAGCAACTTCTACTTGGCTTTGCAAATGATGAGAGTGCAGTCTGATGATGTAGCATGTCGGCTCTTTCCTCATACCTTAGAAAATAAGGCTGCTACATGGCACCGTTCCCTCCATATTGCTTCCATTTCTTCCTAGGAGCAATTTCATCGTACCTTCCTCCAAAATTTTTCGGAAGACAAGACTCCTTCCATGCTCCTTATAAAGCTTAGTACTTTGAAATGCTAGAAGAAAGAGAATGTCAAAGAATTTAATCCACACTTCACTGCTATATTGAATAAATTCCCTTTGAACGTGGCCTTAGATGACTCCAACACTATTGATTACTACACAAGGGCTCTCCCGCGAGATATCACCGTGTTCGTAAAATGCAAAGCCATAGCTACCCTAGTAGCGAATTACACCACTGCCCTCACTGTTGAAAAGGACATGCTTTCCATAGGAGCCACTGATCATGATGGTCGAGATGACACAAAGCCGACCACGAAAATAACTCAATCTTCAACTCATAAGCCCGGAGATAAAGAAAAATACCCCTTCGATTTCAAAAGTATCACCAAGTCTCTCAAGCTGTTAACAAACAAAGTCTCCGACCTTAAGAGAAAAAACAATGACTCTGCATCAGGTACCAAAACTTAGAAACATTTCTTCAGGAAGAATAACCCTACCATCTGCCGGCCTCTGTCAAACCTGAACACCGGTCTCAATGTGGAAGAAATTGGCAAAGATAATTTCTGCTCCTTCCAACAAGCCTCCCACTTGGAGAAAACTTGCCCCTAGTGGATCAACAACATGACTGTCGTGGTAAATCAACTCTTAGAAGATCATACCATGGGCGATTTAGAAGAGGAGGATATTTAAGATGACGAGGAAACCTCTCCCCCAGATGAGGATATGGGATCCACTGTCCTCGCCTTCAAGGTAGTCCACGGGGAAAGGCCCCCTTCCACAACTAAAATAAACTTGGCCGATTACCCAAAATCCAAACCCCTCGAAACTATAGCCTGAGGAGCAAAGGCATGGTCTCAGAACAATCCTTCGAGGAAAAAATAAAAGCTTTCTTAAGGAAAATCATGCCACCCAATAAAGAGAACCAAACCGTGACTCCCGAAAAATCTAGCCCAACCAATGCCTGAGTAAACGAAAAGGCTAGATCGTCATCAAGTTCTCCGAAAGCCTCCATCGAACCTATCTCACACCCAGATTCCGAGTATAACATTATCAAAGATATGAAGAAGCCACGGGCCAAAATTTCCCTCTATGAACTCGCTTGCATTGCTAATCAGCGAGATCTTATCCTCAAAGCATTTTCCAACCCACCGACGGTCAAACCCGTGAGTACCACATCTACCCAATCTACTGCAAGTCCCTAGTATATCGTGAATGACGTTAATGCAAACTCCAGGGGATCCACGACCCCTTTCCTCCTATCCTTCGAGATCTTCAACTTCAATGTCCACAACTGCCTCGTCAATTTTGGTGCATCCACAAATGTTATGCCCTTGTCTCTATGCAAGAAGTTAAACATTAGCCCCGAGAAAACTAATGCCAGAATCATTCAACTCAATAGATCTCAAGTTCCTGTTGTAGGTGAGTTGAATAATGTTATCATCTGCTTATCCTCTAAATCTAGGGTGCATCAGTGCATATACATAGTGATCGTGGACATCCCCAAAGCCTATGGTCTCCTCTTGAGCAAAGACTGGTCTAGAAAGCTGCAAGGGTACCTTGCCACTGACTGGTCCCACCTGTGGCTCCCATAAAAAGGTAGGAATAAGCAAATCCAGGTTGAAAGTGAGCCTTACATGAAACACACGGTGACTGACCTGGATGCAACTAATGAACCAGTCAGTTTTTCATAGGAAGAACTCGACATGTGTTTCTTGGAATCCATTTTTCGGTGCTACCAAACCCCCCAATCTCTGGTCACTCAATACGTCCAGTCAAAACTCTTGTTGGTCACCGAAAACCATTTCACCTCAACAAGAGAACCTCTAAAATCCACTGCCCTGAGTACATCTCCCATGTGCCTGGATGGCCTTGTGAAATCAAAATATGAAAACCCATGATGGGGCCAGCGCAGGCTATATTCTGTTGGAACCTCAGAAGAACAAGTTTCTAATCTCCTGCCAGCTAGAGTTCCAGTGCACCAATAATACAGTTGAGTGTGAAGCATTGATTCTCAGGCTCAAGAAAGCCATAGATCTCAAATTCAGTTGTTTAAAGGTAATTGGAGACTCCTATATTATTATCCCTCAGGTACGTAACACCATCCATTGATTATCTCCACATTTGAAAGGTTACCAACAAGATTTATGGTGTTTAATTTCTGCTTTTGATGCTTTTGGTATTAAATCCATACTTAGAATGCACAATACAACAACTAATACACTCGCCAATGATGCTGCTAGGTTCACGCCACTAAGAGATGGATTTTCTATTGAAATTATTTACAAGCCATCCATACCAGACAATGTCACTAATCTGCACATTTTTAATGATGATCAGCAGGTAGTGGATTTCATGCTCAATATGGACGTGTTCAAGGACGCAATTATAGACGAAGAGGATTGTAAAGGAAATCTCATACCCAAAGGGATCTTTTTGTTTGAAAATTTGTTTTTACAGAACCATTTTCATGGACCTCCCAACACGAAGGTGCAGAGTTCCACTTTGGTGCACCAACAGCTAAACCTCAAGATGTAGAATGAACTCAAATTCGTCAACCTCGGCACTGAATGCATCCCTCAGGAAAGGAAATCATTCACTGAGCTATTCAGTGAGTACCGAGATGTTTCGCCTGGACATATGATGAGCTGCGAACCTATGACACACGAATCATCCAGCACGTGAAACCCATGAAAGAAGGAGTGAAACCGTTCTAGCAAAAGCTGAGAAAGGTACACCCTTCTTTGGAGCCAATGATCCAAAAGGAACTAAAGAAACTCTTGGATGTGCATATAATATTAAAAGTCTGACACTCAACCTGGGTGTCAAGTTTGGATTCACAGTACGTAAGGCGGTAGGAATCGCAATCAACAATATTGGCAAATTCGATCCACGAGGCTCATTATCGTTTCAACCACTTTGGGATTCTAGGATCTAGCCCTCCTGAATCCAGAGAGGGATCTCTCCAATAAGTGCAAAGATAGATTTGTCTTTGAAGTTTGGGGTAATGATATTAGGCTAGTTATGAAGGCCAAGGGTTTGTTTTGTTTTTGGATGGTTGAGCATGATTACTGTTTGAGGTGGAAAGTCCTAAATGCAAAGAGTTTCAAAGGTGAGAAGTTGTAGGCAAAGAGAGTAAGCTTTGGCCAAAAAGATGGATGGTTGTAGGTTTTAGTCCATTGGGCTATGGAGTCATAGTAGGGTTTAATTGGAACAACAAGAGGCAAGAGTGGTCCATGGGGCAAGTCATATATGTCTAAGGATCTCTTTGAATGTTGATTTATGGAATGTGTTGGGGTTCCCATGTTTTTTGCCGAGATTGGCAAGACCAAAGATGAGACAACATCAGAACCACTTTGAGACCTCGGGATCTAGCCCTCTTGGGTTCGAGAGAGGGATCTCTCTATATGAGAAATTTTTTTATGTCTATGAAGCTCAAAATTTAAGATGTTAAGGCTAGTTATAAGGCTGGGGGTTTGTTTGTTTGATTTGATCGGTAGTTATCGAGAGAAGAAAGGTTCGGTGAGACAAGGATGAGCAAGGAAAAAGGGTAGAGATGAAATATTCCAGAAGATATTTGAGAACCATTTGGAAATGGAGTTAGGAAAGGATTTTCTTACTACTCAATAGGCGAGCTTTCAATTGGGCTAGTCATCTGAAACATAGGATCTTCAAGATGATTATGTGATGTGGAAAGTAGGAGGAGAGGAGATAACACAGACTTAGAGAAAAAATTTAAATATTAGCTGGTTGCACAAGGATCCTAGTGGATAGGGCTAACTCTAATCCCCAGTGTTCCCAAATCTTCCAACTAAATCTATAACAAGAAACATCTAAGAACTGAATTCATTTAATTCATACATCAGAGAGCAGGCAATAACATCCACTACACTGGTTAAACCAACTGAAATAATTTCTTAGATAATACATTCAGAAGAGAAACATCAATGGCAAGGAGAGCAGAAACATAGGGTACCTAACAAGGGTAAATCCTATGCCAATATTATGATGCAAGCCAGTAGAAATGAAATGAAATGAATGTAAACACAAAGATAGGAAAACATCACCACTGCTTCAGATCAGGATCCAAAGAAATGTGCTTGTCATATTAAATAGCAATACCAATCAAGTACATCATTGCCAATAGCTGAATACTCAGTCTGAAAACATCTCCTTCAACCTATCTTACAATATTTACACAGAGAATGTGTCTCAAAAGAAACTACTTGCAATTCTCTGATAACTGATCAACAACCATTACAATGAGTTTCTTCATGAATTTATAGCTCCGGAGGAGCAGAGGAGGTAGGTGAAGAACTAAATGCAGTATTAAACTTGAAAATAAAGAGGGCCGAAGCCCATTCTGTATAAATCCTGTGCATTAATTTTTGGTGTTCTTTGGGTGAACAAATGACCTTCTTCAGACTACAGATAACTCTAATATGATTCTGAAGTACTCTGACTGCAGCATTGTGTGGTGCTATTGGTGAATAAACAAAAGATGAATGAATAATAAATAAGTCTGCCATACTGATGAAATAAATGCTCTGATAGTACTGGGGTTGTTTCAGGGTAGGAAATCTTTCCAGAACACGGCATAGATTGAACACTGCATGGGCGCTCTGTCCTTTATGGAGGAAAAACATCCTGCTGCTATATAAACCCCTAATATGCATTGATTTTTGCATGTTGTACCTTTGCATAATATATGGGATCATTGATCTGGTGCTTTGCCTCTAAGTTGTTGTATTAAAACTCAAAACCCTCAATTCTGAATGTTGGAATCCTTCATCATAAGCTGGCTTTTCTTCACTGCTCCGTAAATGTCTTGATCTGCAAAATCTGGGCTTTAACGGCGCCGGATAGATTTCTTGCGAAGATTAAACTATCCTTGGGTAATATTCATGATGCCGCTACCATCTCCGGGCATTACTATTGTAGTACCAGCTTCCAGATTTATTTCTGTCTGCACGGCACGCCGTTGAAGTGGTACATGAGAACCATGGCGTTTTTCCGCCTCTGATAGCCCTGCAAAAACATGAAACTAGTTATGAAATCTATGGATGGGGGCAGATGATGTGGATGATAGTGGGACTGCAGAGAAATGGCGGAAAATTCTGTGGAATGGTGGAGAACAGAGATGGCGCAGGTTGGCAGAATGTGGGGGAGATTTAAATTAAAACCTTAATAAACCTGACCTATGAAAAAATATATGAAACATGAGGGCGACTGTACAGTAGGACACGTGGAGGTGACGTGGCGGGACCGGGTGATGATGGAAGAGTCAACAGCGGGAAGACCAAACTCGGCCGTCGGATCTCAGAGGAGATCGACGGTCGAACACACAGTGGAGGGCGATGAATTTTGGGCCAGGAGCATGGAGACCATGGGTTAAACCCTGCTCAGCTTCGTCAAGTGATGATCGTTGGATGAGCGAGGGCAGATTTGACAGCTGATGTGAATATCACTATGCGTCCTATACCGAACAATAATGCGCGATGGGAAAGTGGTTTTGAAACCATACAGGAGCCACGCGTCGAAAGGTGTATGGAATCCCTGGCCAATGAGGGAATACCTCCTATCGCCCGAAGGTGGTGCAATGAAAACCAAGCTGTTTTATGGCATGGTGCGCGGTGGGGACCACAGTGGCGGACGTCCTCCGAACCGTTGATTTGGTGGTGAATGGACAACGATGGCGCGATTGGTGGTTTGAACGGGTGAATCACAAGCGCTGTGGGTTTTGACGATCGTCGACCGATCTATATGGATCAACAGTTGAGAAAGCACTCGATAAACATATGGGAAAAGCGCCTTCGGGGCTAGCGCTTTAGTTACAACGCTGGGTTATATGGAGAGAAAGGTTACGGGGCTAGCGGAGAAGGGGCTGAGGCCTATTATATGGTCCGAAAGTGGGTTTTTTACCCTTTTTAATGCATTTTGAGGCCTGAGGAGGGTAATGATAGAGAGATATAGGGGAATTTTGAGGAAACAAAGGGTAAGGGTGGGACTTGATGTAGATTTTGGAGGAATTTAGGAGGTTGATGGGGATATTAGGGGGAACACAAGGGGATTTAGAAGAAGGGGAAAAAAGGATAGAATGGGGGAAAAATGCAGGGATACGAGGGGCGAAATAAAGCCTTTTGGAGCATAATTATTTATCAGCAAGGATTATTGACATAAATCAGCAGATGGAAATAGTCACAAGGTAGGGAACTTGGCAAGGCTGCAAGGATGATGTGTTTTCAAGGGAAATGCATTCCTTGCAGGCTTATAGAACAAACTAGCCCCTCGCTTGCTAGTTAAGAAATTTATAAGCGGCTAACAGTGGCTCCACATGGGGATGGCTTCTTCTTGAAGGAGTCAAGAATTCAGAGAATAGATCTTTGGAGTAGGCCAGTGGTCTACTGCTTGGCACACCCCTTTCTTTCTTTGATCAGCTGCCACAATATGAAAACATTACATCAGCAGAAAAACTTTCTCCAACAAACTACCTAACCACACTACAGTCCTAACATTTTCTCTTCTTCTAGAGTGCATTTGAGCTAGCAAACCCTTTACATATTTTTATTTTTTACAAACAGGAAAATAAACCTATTCTATTCCTACACTTATTACTCCATGAGACTAGATTAGGCTGTTGGTCTCATATGTTTCTCTACCTATTCTAATATCTGCTGGGATTAAACTGTCCAGCAGATTTCTTCTCTATATTCTACGACATAAATTGAAAAATATTCAAGCCAGGATTAGACTGTCTGACTTGCTATGAGTCCAAGGCATAAAGACAGTTGCACATGGACAGAATTTGTAGGAAACTGAAAACAAAACTGTGAAGGCTTGGGATCTGAAACTTGAAAAATCCTTCTTCTCTTTGTGACTCAAGTTTTGAGCATGTCAAAGTCCTTCTTTTCTTCATCTCAGCTCTGGTTTTGGGCATGTTAGAGCTGATTCTTCTTTCTTCTTTGCTGGTCCAGATTTTGGGCATGTTAGGACCAGCTGCTTTACTTGCTTTGGCTCACGTTTTGAGCTTATTAGAGCCAATATTTTTCACATTAGAGGTTCATGTTTTAAGCATGTCTGAACCTCTCCTTTTCCTCTATTTTTTGAAACATTTTTTTCTTTTTCATTGAAAATAAAAATTACAATGGTATGTACAATGGAAATGGAGTCTAGAAATTGTAAATTAGTAGAAGTAATGTTTGAGCATCCTGCCATTGACAGGACCCCCAACCAACTCAGTGCCATCTAATTCTTGTAAGAAGAAAGCATTGGGACCCACAGTGGCCTGGATGAGGTATGGACCTTTCCACAAACTTTCAAATTTGTTGTGCTTTCCTTTATCCTCTCTTCTCGAATCCCACTTCAGAACCTTGTCTCCAACTTTGAAATCGGCAGCTTTGGTTCTTTTGTCAAACAATTTCTTTATATTCTCCTGAACTTTCACTGCTCTGTTGTAGACCTCTTCCCTTGTTTGCTGAAGATGGATTGTTTGGTTTATTCTCCTCACCATACTATCTTCTTCTGTTTGGACCTGCTGGAACAGCTTGATCACTGGTATCCCAAGGCTGGTAGGGAACACTGCTTTTGTTCCATAGACAAGCTGAAATGGTGACATGCCAATGGACTTCTTTGTTGTAAGCGTGTCAGCCCACAAAGCATGTACTAGCTTGTTATGCCATGAATTTTTGTTCCCTTCCTAAAGCTTTTTGATGATGATCACCAGGCTCTTGTTTGATGATTTAGCTAATCCATTACCTTGGGGGTAATAGGTAGTTGAATGACCAAGTGCTATTTGATACCTGTGAAAAAAATCAACCATCTTCCTGGATCCGAAAGCAGTAGCAATGTCAGTTATTATTTTCCTTGGGCAGCCAAACCGAGAGAGGATATGACCTTCTAGGAAACTAATGATGACTGAATCTATGGAATTCCTAGTGGGTATGGCCTCTATCTACTTAGTGAAATAGTATGTGGTTGTTAGGATTGATTTGTGTCGAGCAGAAGAAGCAGGGTGAATCTCCCCTATAAAATCTAGGCCCCATTGCAAAAAGGGACCCTCAACAGTGATGGGTTGTAGGGGTAAAGGGAGGAGTTTTGTTTTGCCTACAAATATCTGGCATTTGTGGCAGGAAACTATCATTTTATGGACATCATTGAAGAGTGTGGGCCAATAGTAACTAGATCTGAGTATTTTGTTTGCAGTGGCTTTCCAACTCAGGTGGCCTCCACATTCTCTAGCATGGAATTCTTGTTTAACCCTCTCTGCCTCATTTTCGGCAAAAATTTAAGCAATAGGCCATTGGGATTCTTCCAGTATAAGTTTTCATTCAAAATGCAGTAATTTATGGCTTTTAGCTTTAAGAATCTGGCCTTGGTATTTGATAGCTCGGGAGGGGAATTGAGGTGTGTAAGCACATATAAAATGTCAGAATACCACGGAGAGCTCTGAAATTTTTCCTCGACAGTGGGATCATGCAATTCTTTTTGCTCATCCAAGGTATTTATCATGTTGATGTCTAGGGCTTGTAAGTTTGATTCAGCCATTAATTTAGCTAAGCCCTGACCTTTAATCAGTTTGGTGGGTTTTATCTCAAGGTCGTACTCTAAGATCATAGCTATCCACTTGCACCTTTTCCCATCTAGGTCCTGGGACAGGATGTCTTTGACTATAATGTTCAGCACATAAGCCATGGTGTGAGAATGCAATATGTACACCCTGAAGTCTTTCAAGGCCTTAATCAGAGCATAGGCTTGTTTCTCCATGATGTTGTATTTCAAGGGTGCATCTCTGAGTGCTTTGCTAAAGAAGGCAATTGGCTGCTCCATTCCCTCTGTGTTTTTCTGCAGCAAGACTGTAGCCACTGTATGCTCAGAGGCGAATGAAAATATCAAGAAATATTTGGATAAATCTGTGCTGATTAGGATGGGAGCTTGGGTAAGTGTAATTTTCACTGATTCAAAATATTGTTTGGCTCTGAAAATCCATTTAACTCCTTCACCTTTCTTCAGCATGTTAGTCATGTTCCTAAGGTGTTCAGCCAGATTTGGAATAAACCTCCTAAGGAAGTTAATCTTCCCAATGAAAGACTGTAATTCCTTGATGTTTCTGGGGTGCGTGATCTGTAGTATTCCCTGAACTCACTGTGGGTCTATCTTGATTCCCTTCTCGGATATAATGTGGCCAAGAAGCTTACCTTCTTGTAGCCCAAAAACAGTATTTTTTGGATTCAGGGACAGAAAAAACCTTCTACACTTTTCGAATACTTTCCTCAGATGTTTCAAGTGTTCTTCTTCAGTCTTAGACAAGACTGTTATGTCATCTAAGTAGATAACAATGAAGTGCCCTATCTCATTTGAAAAATCTATGTCCATCGCTCTTTGGAAGGTGGCTCCAGCGTTCATCAATCCAAAAGGCATCTTCACATACATGAAGGTACCCCATGGAGTGGTAAAGGCTGTCTTGAGTTGGTCTTCAGGGATTACTAAGACTTGGTTATAATCGGAGAAACCATCTAGCAGGGAGATCCTTTTAGAGCCTACCACCCTCTGAAGAATATGTTCCATTTTTGGCAAAGGGTAATTGTCCTTGAGTGAGGCTCTAATGAGATTCCTGAAATCTATACACAATCTGATTTCCCTTGTTTTCTTCCTTACAGCCACTAAGTTTGATACCCAATCAGAGAACCTTACAGGCACAATTATACCTGCTTCATACATCTTCTTAATCTCTTTCTCTACTGCAGGCAATTGTTTAGGATTGATTCTGCGAAGTTTTTATCTAAAGGGCTTCTGATTTTCTTTCAAGGGTATCTTACACTGTATGATATTTGTGTCATATGCCTTCAAGTCCTCACAACTCAATGCAAACACATCAATGAATTCCTTGAAAAGGTCAATGTATTTTTTCTTCATGTCTGCTGGTAAAGAATTATCCAGTTTAATCATTTTGGGCTTATCTTCAGTGCCTATGTTGCATTCTTCCACATTAGAGTCTGCATTTTCTATAGTGGGCTTTTTCGCTACATCATCAAAGTCAAAGAGGTCCTCTAAGGGTGCCAGGCCTCTGGGTATATTCTTATCTTTGGCCTGTAGCAACTTCCATTTCTTCACTATCCGCGTTTTCACATTTTCCATTTGGATTTCCAGTCTGTTCATCTAAAGAGTTTATTTCTATATTACAGGGTGTTTCTTCCTCATCTGAGGATTCTTCACTTAGGCAGCCACTGTCATATTTAGAGTTTGAATTAGAAAACTCGAACTCGTCTCTGCCTACCAGGAAATCGTCAATCTGTTTATCACCTTCAAAGACCTACCAATATTTTTCGTTGTCTGGCACAACAAGTCTGAATTTGGTCTGAATGATGATTTGCTGATTGCTGGGAGTTTTAGGATATGCACTAGCTAGGCAAGCTAATCCGTTTGCAATGATATTTTGACTCCTAGGAACAAACACTAATTTGTATTCAACAAACGTTTTCAGTAGATCCATAGTGTCATTCCTATATGCTCTCAGCCTAGGATGTTTCGCCGTGTATTCACCATTCACCTGTTTAATAATCAGCTCAGAGTCCCCACGCACATTTATCTTACGGGCTCCTAATTTTCTCAACAGGTTCAAACCTAGGATAAGGGCCTCGTATTCTGCAACATTGTTTGTACACTTGAAGTGCCAGTTGCAGGCATGGCTCTCTGCATAATCATTCTCTATGTTATGTATCCACACTCCTGCTCCAGCAGTTCTCTTGGTGCATGACCCATCAAAATTCATCACCCACAGGGGTTCACTCTTGGTTTTGTTATCATTCCTTTCCCTATGGCTGGGTTCGCCATTATATTGCTCTATAGGGTCTGTACTGGGATGTGGATCGTTTTGTTCCTCGTGAAATGAATGAGTTTCAGGGATCTGGCCAGATGGTTGTTTACGCGCTGTTTCTTGTGCACTCAGAGTTAGGTCTCCACCACATATCCTACAGGTTTCGTTGTGGTTTTCTTCTTCATTGTCCTATAAATCCAGAGTAGCCACTATGTTAAAGTACATGGCCTCTGCCTCTCCGCTTGTATTTATGTTTTGGGAACCTGACCCTTCCAAGGATTCATCATTACAAAATATGAAGGAGTCAAGGTCTATGTGTATAGAATAAACAGGTGAATTTTTTGGTTGTTAGGGGCTATTGACTAGAAATTTCATCTGTGCCTCCCTATATAGTTTTCTAAGTTGGCCAAAGATTGGGATTGTGGCATATGAGCCATCCATCTGCATTGTACCCTGTAGTTTGGTTCCCCATGATCTTGATAATAACATGCCATACTTGGGTGGCACATCTGCCACCACAACATCCATGACCATACATTTAGCTGGGATTTGAGTTAAGCTCACACATAAGTCCTTGACCAGGCCTAGGCATTGTACTCTGCTAGAGTCGAAAGAGTATAAATCCTTGTAGTGTCTGGTTATCTCTAGACCTAGTCTTTCCATAACTACCTTAGGCATAAGGTTGTGAGATGCTCCAAAATCATGCATTGCATTGTGGAGGATCTTGTCATGAATGTTGAGACTGATATAGAAAGGTGGAACTACCCCTTCCTGAAACTTCCCCTCTATCGTAGGTCCAAACAGGAGGGTAGGCTGATCATCATTCAGATTTACAGTGTCCCCACTCTCACTTAGGTTCAAAGCTTTCAAAATCTGGCCTTTATATACAGCCTGAGTGGCTAGATCAGAAAGTGGGACAAAGATTTTAATTCTTGCAATCTCACTTTCCAAATTGAAAGTGGACTGACCCTTTGGGATACTCATCTCTGTTCTATTTTCCACTGCTTTAGTGGCTAAATCAGTGTGCTGATTCTCGTTATGTACAGTGTTTGCGATAGTTTTATCAGGAGCACTAACTGTAGTGCTAGTGCCACTAGCTGGTTTACCTTGTGTATTCATGTTTTGGTTGTCCTTTTCTTTGTTTTTTCCAGAACTTTCAACTGCTGATTTGTTACTTTCAGCAATTGCTTTAGAAGTTTTCTCAGGTCTTTTCTTGATGGTGACCTCAGAAGCTTTTGGTTTGGCAGTCTCTTGGCTCTTTTTGCTTCTAAGTTCATATTTTTCTCTGACCTGCATCATGGCATTTTCAAATCCTAGTCTATAATCTTAAAATTCCAACCATTCCTCCTCCCAACCAGAGGGTGAGGGCTGATCTTCTTCTGAGTAATAGTTATGGATTGAATCTTTTGTTTCAAACATGTTTATTGTGTTCCCTTCAGACTCTTCTATGATTCTCTCATCTTCATCCAAGAAGTTCTCTTGGAAAGGGGGAATAACTTGCTGATCTGATTCTCTTTGTCTGTTGGGAGTGGTATTGTTTCTTCTGAAGTTCTGGTTATGGTTTTGGTTTCTATTCTGGTTACTGATTGTGACAACCATTTTTTCCATCATTTGCTGTAACCTTTCCACATTTTTTGACAACTTATCATAATTTCGGTCAGATGTGGAAGCTACATTGTCATCTCTGTATGTTACCCTTCTCTCAGATTTCAGTCTTGCTCTTTTTTCAATCAGATTTGCCTCTATGTTCACTGCTCCTTTCTGCATGTCCTCCAGTGTGTTGTATTCCTTATCTCTAAGCTCATAGGCCATGTCAGCATCAAAGCCTTCAGGGTATTTTTCTAGGGCCATGCCTTGTGGAGGTTTCATATGTGGAGGGAGGGCATTGTAAATGTTGTTAAACCTTGTTGTGTAATCATGGACACTCTCTCCTATGTTTCTTTTAAGGGTCATGTATTCTGCTAGGAGTTGGAGAGGATTTTCCCTAGCTTCCCATTTGTTTATGAAGGTCTGACATAGAGCTAGGAGATCATTAATGCTACCCGGAGGTAGGCCTTTAAACCATTTCTTCACATCACCCCCTAAGCTTTGGGCAAAGATTCTCATTTTGACTGTATCATCATCTATTTCCATGTAGTCAAAATAATCTTCCATATTATCTACATGTTGCTGGGTTGTGATGGACTCTTTTGCAGTGAAGTGTGGGATCTTTGACTGATAATCATTCGGTAAGGGTACTAGAGGCTGAGGTAAAACCAAAGGGGCATACCAGGCTGCCATGATGATGTTTTGATGAGGTAAAGGGGCTTGGGAAGCAAGTATATGGATGACAGGGACGTTATGACCAGCAGAAGACTGATGAGTAGACCTAGGGTGACTGAGCCCCAAGTTTTGTATGAAATGTATATCTGGAGGTGTAGATGGAGGGGTCTGTCTATTCCCTAGTTGTCTACCACTTTGGGTTGGTGAACCAGGAAGCTCAGGTTTTGGCTGATCTAAGGTACTGAATGACCTATTTCTAGGTAATCTATCAGGTAGGTCTAGGCTAAGGCGAGGGTGTGCTAGAGCTGTAAGATCTTCTGGGCAGAATTAGCTCTATAGATGTGGTTGGAAATAGTTGGTATTTTAGGTGTAGGAGCTCCCTTGAGGATGCTCTCAGGATTTTCAACTATTTCAGGTGGGTCTGGGTTAGGGTAAGCTCTTGTATGGATGGTTCTAGAAGCCAGAATGTTGTTTTCTGATCAAGCAGCTTAACCCTACTTGTTACTACTACTGCGGTTGATGTTGTTATGGAGGCTAGTTTCCCAGTGGAGTCTAATGTGAACCAAGATAATCAGCAGGCCTACTGATCACCAGTGGAGTCTTTAAAACGTTTAGGAACTATGGAGTCGCTAGGTGGAAGGTTCAGGATGTTTTGGGGGGTACACTGTCCACCACAGTGCTCATGAGATGTCCTCCTTCAAGGATATCTTCCAAACACAACAAAATCTAACCAGAGATTGATTGGGAGGGCATTTACTAGATATGTCACCTCTAAAAGAGTGTGAGATCTGGAGGCTACCTGGCCCTTTCCAGACTCTGTCCAAGAGTATGGGAGAACACAACAAATGGTATAGAGGTTGATGTGTGAATGGGACTGTTTAAATGCCAACCTAACCAGAGATAGTAGGTATTTTGAATGCCTAAGGATGTTTAAGGTGTAATGCACTCAAGATTCCCCAGAGGAGTCGCCATTATGTTGGGGTTCCCATGTTTTGGCTAGATTGGAAAGACTAAAAGATGAGACAAGATAAAACCACTTTCAGACCTCAGGATCTAGCCCTCCTGGGTCCATAGAGGGATCTCTCTATATGAGCAAAGGTTTTATGTCTATGAAGCTCAAAATTAAAGATGTTAGGCTAGTTATTGGCACAGGGTTTGTTTGTTCGACTGTTTGTTTGGTTGCTGGTTATCAGGAAGGAAGGGTTCAATGTAAGAAAAGGATGAGCAAAGAGGGATAAGGCAGAGGTGAAATATTCCAGGAAATATTCAGAACCATTGGGCAATGGAGTTAGGAAAGGATTTTCTTGCTACTCAATAGGCAGGCTTTCAATTGGGCTAGTCATCTAAAACTTAGGATCTTCAAGATGATTGTATGATGTGGAGAGTAGGAGGGGAGGAGATAACACAAATTCATAGCATGAAGTTAAGGACCAGCTGGTCTTACAAGGATCCTAGTGGACAGGGCTAACTCTAATCCCCAGTGTTCCCAAATCTTCCAACTAAATCAATAACAAGAAGCATATAAGAACTGAATTCATTTAATTCATACATAAGAGAGTAGGCAATAAAATCCACTACACTGGTTAAACCAACTGAAATCATTTCTTAGATAATACATTCAGAAGAGAAACATAAATGGCAAGGAGAGAAGAAACATAGGGTACCTAACAAGGGTAAATCCTATGCCAATATTCTGATGCAAGCCAGTAGAAATGAAATGAAATGAATGTAAACACAAAGAAAGGAAAACATCACCACTGCTTCAGATCAGGATCCAAAGAAATGTGCTTGTCATATTAAATAACAATACCAATCAAGTACAACATTTCTAATAGCTGAATACTCAGTCTGAAAACATCTCCTTCTACCTATCTTACAATATTTACACAAAGACTGTGTCTCAAAAGAAACTACTTGCGGTTCTTTGATAACTGGTCAAAAACCATTACAATGAGTTCTTCATGAATTTATAGCTCCGGAGGAGCAGAGGAGGTAGGTAGAGAAATAAATGCAGTATTAAACTTCTAAAAAGAAAGAGGGCCGCAGCCCATTCTGTATAAATCTTGTGCATTAATCTCTGGTGTTTCTTTGGGTGAAAAAATGATCTTCTTCAGACTGTGGATTATTCTGATATGACTCTAATGTGTTCTGACTGCAATACTATGTGGTGCTATTAGTGAATAAACAAAAGATAAATAAATGATAAAGAAATCTGCCATACTGATGAAGTAAATGCTCTGATAGTACTGGGGTTGTTTCAGGGTAGAAAATCTCTCCAGAACACGGCATGGATAGAACACTGCATGGGCGCTTTGTCCTTCATGGAGGGAAAAACATTCTGCTACTATATAAACCCCTGATATGCATTGATTTCTGCGTTCTGTACCTTTGGCATGATCTATGGGATCATTGATCTGGTGCTTTGCCTCTAAACTACTGTATTAAAGCTCAAAACCTTCAGTTTTGAATGTAGAAATCCTTGGTCATAAGCTCGTCTTTCTCCATGGCTTCATAAATGTATTGATCTACAAAATCTGGGCTTTAATGGTGCCCGATAGATTTCTTGCGAAGATTAAACTGTACTTGGATAATATTCATGATGCTGCAACCATTTCCGGGCATTTCTATTGCAGTACCAGCCTCCAGATTTAATTCTATCTGCGCAGCACGCTGTTGAAGTGGTACATGAGAACCATGGAAATTTTTCGCCTTTGATAGCCCTGAAAAAACACAAAACCAGTTATGAAATCCATGGATGGGGGCGGATGATGTGGATGATAGTGGGACTACGGAGAAATGGCAGAAAATGCCGTGGAATGGTGGAGAACAGAGATGGCGCAGTTTGGCGGAATGCAGAGGAGATTTAAATGAAAACCTTAATAAACCCAACCTATGAACAAATATATGAAACAGGAGGGCAACTGTATGGTGGGACACATGGAGGTGATGTGGCGGGACCGGGTGGCGATGGAAAAGTCAACAGCGGGAAGACGATTCTGGATCGTCGGATTTGAGAGGAGATCGACGGTGGGAAACATGGCAGAGGGCAAAACCCGCACAACTCCGTCGAGCGATGACCGTTGGATGGGCAAAGGCAGATCTGACGGCTCATATGAATATCATTGCGCATCTTGGATCAAAAGATAACGCGCGATGGGAGGGCGGTTTTTCCGCCATACAGAAGACAGGTGTTGAGCGCTGTATGGAATAGCTGGGCAATGGGAAAAAACTGCCCGACCCCCATTAGCAATGCGATGAAAACTAGGTTGTTTTATGGCATGGCACGCGGCAGGGACCACAGTGGCGGACACACTCCGAACCATTGATCTGGCGGTGAATGGACGGCGATGGCGCGATTGGTGGTTTGAACGGGGGAATCACGAGCGCTGCGAGGTTTAATGATCGCCGTCCGATCTATATGGATCAACGGTTGAGAAAGCGCCTGATAAACATACGAGACAAACACCTTCGGGGCTAGCGCTCGATCACAACACTGGGTTCTGTGGGAGGAAAAGGTGCGGGGGCTAGTGGAGAAGGGGCTGAGGCCTATTATATGGTCCGAAAGTGGGTTTTTAACCCTTTTAAATGCATTTTGAAGCCTGAGGAGGGTAACGACGGAGAGACAGAGGGGAATTTTGAGGAAATAAAGTGCAAGGGTGGGACTTCGTGGAGATTTTGGATGAATTTAGGAGGTTGATGGGGATATTAGGGGGAACAAAAGGGGATTTAGAAGAAAGGGAAAAAAGGATAGAATGGTGGGAACAATACAGGGATACAAGGGGTGAAATAAAACCCTTTGGAGCATAATTCTTTATCAAGGCTTATTGACTTAAATCAGTAGAGGGAAACAATCACAAGGTAGGGAACTTGAAAAGGCTACAAGGATGATGTGTTTCCAAGGGAAATGCATTGCTTGCAGGCTTATGAAACAGATTAGCCCTTTGCTTGCTTGTCAATAAATTTATAAGGGGCTAACAGTATGAATCAATCTGATGAGAAGGGGAATTTAAACGGATGAAGAACAAAGAGAGAGGGGGAATTTAAATAGATGAAGAACAAAGAGCAGCCTAAGATCAGACAAGTACTTCTAAACTAGCCTGCTTTTGACACACACTTAAGAAAGACATAAAAGTAATCTAAGATCAGGTAAGTACTTCTAAACTAGCCTACTTTTGATACACTTTCAATAGAAAAAATTTTAACACAAGGGAAACACAAAGATAACATAGAATGGCCTAAGACCTGGTAAGTACTTTCAAAATAGCCAGCGTTCAACACATTCCAAGGGAAAATTTCAGTTATTCTTTTGGGATAAAACTAGGACCAGGGCTCACCATATCTTCCTTAGTTCATCACTACTTAACATGAAATGAAAATAACATTTAAGAACAATATTCAGCTAAGAGAATAGGACGAGGGAACGCCAACATTCCTATGCTTAAACTGAATTAAATCATTCCTAAATAACACAGATTGGAAGAAAACATGAAAATAAAGATTTTCAGTCAGAGAAGGGTACTGATGTACAGTAGGTCCTAACTCTATGCATGCTGTTCTTTATGAGAGAAGATGAACATAGTGAAAACAGAAATAAAATAACAATTTACAATAAGAAATAACATCACCGTTGACATAGACCAGGATCCCATAAATCAGCTTGTATTGATGCTCCAAACCAGTTACAGCTTTAAGTCCAATGCTTTAGTTTAGCAATCATCTACTCATCTCAGCCTAACGTATCTATCGCAAGCAGAGCTCCAAGGGCCAGTGAACACTATTTACAGATAGAAGTCTCAGGCTCAATTACATTTCAATGTTCAGTAGCCAAATCAACCAACAATTTCTCATCTTCTACAACAGTATTTATAGAAGAATGAGGAGGTGAGATTTGATAAATATTTCTCAGGACAATTAATACAGAATGATGACTTCTCGACCTTTGAGGGGCTCGATGGAGAAGTTTACAGGTGTTTGTATGTATTAATGTTTTACATTTAATATTTAAGCTCGATGGGAGCTTTTGTTTGACTTTTGAGGCTCTGTGTCATGTTGGAGTAACTCCACAGATATTTTTGCATTAAGTTCCTTGCAGAAGTAACTCTCTGGCTGCGCTGAGGCAAATATCTTTGTTTCATCAATAACTTCGGCCTCTGTTTGGATGCTAGTGGCTACAGGTGGCACTGTGGTAGCTGAGAGGAATCAATTTGCCTCTGTTTGAGGTGGTGGAGGTCTGTCTATCTAATAACACTTATGATGTTTCTTTAACTGTGTTTTAATTCTGGGGATTAGGCTTTTGATAATCATTCTTAGCCGTAATCCCCAAATTATCTTCAATCCTTCTGTTCTGTTGTGTTTTGTCTTCGACACTGATACTCATTTAATTGTGATTTAAAATCACAGTGTCTTGTTGATGTGCAGGCCGCGTAGGGCTCTTAAGGCATCAATGCTCATGAATCATTGACGAAACATGGAATGTGAACCCCACGAATGGTCTCCTTTGATGATTCAAAGGCACAAGAAACGTCTTTCCCAGCCTTCGGCCTTTCTTTAATTTTAATGGATAAACCACTAATCATCTGCAAAAATACAAAAACATATTATAAAATCCTGCGTTTTTGGGTTTTAATGCTGCAGAGGGTGAGGGGAGGAGCGTGGCCTTTGGATGAAATTCACCCGACGAGATCAACGGTGGAGATTCGCGTTGAAAACCCTTTATATCTTATGGAAATCCAAAGTTTAATAAAACAAAGGTTTTGATATGGGCGGGATATATATATGAAGTGGATAGGCGCCCGACTGCGGGGCCTTGGGTCTATGGGAAACGATAGGCCCGGGTCTTATGTATGAAAAGGGCCTATCGCATCGGAACTTCAGAGTAAGGCTTTTCAATCAACCCATTGTAAAAACCCCCGATGCGATTAAGCGCTTTGGGACTTCAACACTCGGTCTCGGGGTGTAGGTTGTATGGAGTGAAGCGGAGGGAGCAGGGTTTTAATAAAGGGACTCAATCGCATCGAAACTTTTGATGTGGTCTTTCAATCAACCCATTGTGAATTTTTCCGATGCGATTGTGCTTCGGGTCTTTTTGATCTACCCATTTTATTATATATATATATAACACATTATGGGTGTGATTAGACCAAAACTTTGAAAAAAGGGGTTTTTTGACTTTACAAAGAAAATCATTGATCGGAGATGGTTTATTCAATGGTCTTAGCGCCTGATGTGGGCCCACAGATTATATAAAACAAAGATAAGATCGGGGCTATGTTCAAGGGTTTAATCACATCGATTTTTTTTTTAAACATGGCAAACAAACTTGTGCCCTGGGACTTTGCGATGCGATTAGCACTGAAAGGGGTTAGTGCTTGGTTCCAGCACCAAAGCGTATGGTGGGGAAGTGGTTAGGACTTAGCCCAAGGGGGCTTAAGTCCATAGTAATAAAAACTTGTTTTTTATGAATTTTTTCAGAGTTTTCAATGGATTTGGGGGTTTCGGAATAGTTTAAAAATGAGTTTTAAACTATGGAAAATGATTTTCATGAATGGAAGAAGAAGAGGAATCATGAAAATAGAGGAGTTTTATGGAGAAAAAGGGGAGCAAAAATGAAGGTTATTTTTGAGTGGAGGAAGGGAAAAATGATGATTTTGCAGCAGTCTTTTCTCATGAAATCAGCAGAATTTATGAGTATAAAAAGGGAACAGTAGTGAAGATTTGGACAAAGGCAGGAGGCTTTTTAAGATTGTTCAAGAGCCAACACTTTTTAGCCAATACAATTTTTTCCTTGAAGGGTCCAAAAAATTTTAGCCACCTTTGCTATGCAACAAATTTTAGGTGGCTAACATAAACAATCCTGAAAAATTTGTTTATGCATGGACTTCTGAAATTTGAAAAGAGCTTCGTACAAATACAACTATCTGCACTTCTATGGAGTAGATCCTTCAAGCAAAGATTTATGGTATTACAAATGTTCGCACATTAGGATGGTTTTGTGGTTACAACCAGCATCAAGGTCACCGACCGGGCTGAAAACCACGTTCATAACTAAATGGGGATGGTGCTCGTGCGCAAGCCCTTCGCCCGATCAATGCTAGGACAACCTTCCAAAGAGCCATGGACATCACCTTTTAGGGCCTAATGGGGAAAATCATGGTAGTATACCTGGGACGACGTCACCATATTTTCAAAGCGTAGAGTGGAATTACTTACACCCACCTAAAGCGCATTTTTGAAAGGTGCCGAAAATACGGGATCTACTCAATCCAAAGAAAAGTGTTTTCACCGTCTGAAGGAAATATTTTGGGACACATCATAACCCGGAATGACATAGTAGTGGATCCAATACGTGCAAAATTCATTGCCCATATCCCTCCCCCAAGCGGCAAGAAGGCCATGTAGTATTTCCTGAAAATCAACTTCGTGCAAAAATTTATATCAAACTTTCCCCAAATAGTCAAACCCTCTATAAGGTATGATCAAGAAGAACACGAGATTCAAAATGGAATTTTCCCGAGAAAGAAGTGTTCCATAACATCAAGCATGCCATCCTAGGAAGTACCGCTTCATAGTTCGGATTTTAGCAAAGGTTTTATCTTGTACACCTTCGCCACCATCTCTCGCAATTGTCCTCACCGAGAAAGATGCCAAACAATGATGAGTGGCCCATATAATTTATGAGCATAGGCTGCAAGGTGTCAAGCCGAATTATACAGATTGATAAGCGTCAACATAGTAAGAAAGCAAGAAACATTTCAAAACATATATTTTGAAGAATCACGCTCGCTGTGGTTCGTAACTCACCCAACGATCTACCTGTTCACTTTCCATGTAGAAAGAGCTAGGCGGAGAGACAAGGAAACCGGATGATGTGGCTTCAAGAGTATGACTTGAATTCAAGCCGACACACACTTTCAAGGGCCAAGGTCTATCCCGACTGGTTTGTGTCGTTAAAAACCCGTGAGGCGTCGAAGAGGAGTGTTGGGACCATGAAATCGACATGTATCAAACCGATGATATACCTCGACAGTATCACCTCCTCATGGTATGTCGATATTCATCAATATCTCGAGTCGCAAGATCATGGACCCCGCTTTAACCGCCCAAATGTAAAACGTGCAATAAGACCGAAATCTGCATCCTATCGCCTGGTGCAGGTAAGTTGTTCCATAAGCACCATAGCAAAGATTCTACTATGTTGTTTGGAACATGATGAAGTGCAAAAAGTATTGAAATAACTTCATGATGGTAGTCATTGGGCACTGCGTGTGGGACACCACCGCCGACAAGACCATGCGTTCTAGTTTCTATTGGGCCACTCTATTCAAGGATGCACATGCTTATGTTCGGAAATGCCTCCAATGTCAAAAATTTGCCAACAAAAACACCACCATCCGCTCCGTTGCGTCCGTCGTCGTGGAAGAACCTTTTCAACAAGGACTTTGACATGATCGAAGAAATTTCCACACTCTTCCAAACAACATAGATACATCCTCATGGCTACGGACTACTTGACAAGGTGGGTTGAAGCACATCACAGATCAAATCAATGGTCAAGAGGTAATGGCTTTCATCACCAAAGACATCATGACCAGGTTCGGTGTTCCAACCTCCCTTGTTTTTGATAATGCAACTATTTTTCATCGATCAAATTATATGAATTTTCTCTAGAAAATGATATAGTGCTCAAACACTCGCCAACTATTACCCCCAAGGAAATGGGTTAGCCAAGTCAAGCAATAAGAATCTCATCCACATCATCAAAAAGACTCTATTGGCCCAACAATTAAACCGGCATAACACACCTTATAAATGCCCCGTGGGCCGATCGGGCACACCCAAACCATCCTTGGGAACCTCCCTCATTTTTTTCTTATGTACGGAAAATAAGCAATCATTCCTCCCAACTTATCTCTCCTAGCCCTTCAATTGTCACAAGAAGCTCGTGCCACTCCTTGGCCCTCATTTTTACAGTTTGAATAGACACATTGTTGAAAATAGAGGAGGAAAGGCTAAAACCCCCGGGAAACATTTTCCATCCACCAAAGTCAGATAAAATGATGGTTCGATAAGAAATACACTCGAAACAAGGTTTTTGAAGTGGGTGACCTTGTCCTCAAATGGAACAAATATCATGAAGAAAAGGGAAACACTCCAAATTCTAAGCGTTGTGACAAGCCCTTCCACCATGAAAAGGTCGGTCCCCACACTTACGTGTTAGAGACCCTGAAGGGAGGATTTAGGTCCTCCCGGTAAATGGGCACGACCTTAAACATTACTTCACTGCGGACAACTTCCAAGGGGTCAGCGTTCTCCTTTACCCTATACCATATTTTGATCTTTCTTGTTTTTCTTGTTTTATGTTTTTCAACAATGTCTTTCTTCTATAAGCCCTCGTAACCATTCCCTTTAGCACCCCCAAATTGAAGGATGGACGAATTAGTTACTCAATTGGCATGTTGTACTGTGACCCATGCCGGTGAATAATCACCCCTAGAATGAAAAAATGGCACGAGCGATTTCGTGATAGGCACCTAGTGGGGAAAAATATGACTAAACCCGAGAAACCATGCATGGTTAGTTCCTACCTCCAGTTCCATTGTCAAGGGACTATTGTACAAGAGAAAGCTTCGTTGAAGTCGGTCGCTAGACAAGAAGGGAACAGTGGCAAATCTCAAATGACTAAATGAATATCCGTGAAAATCAAAGGTCCTTGTATAGACCAGGAGCAACCTTTCTTGCAAGCAAAACAAGCTCAGATCCCCGTATTCGCCTGTGCAATACTTTCCACCTTCAAATAAGTTCCTTGAGCACAACATAAAAATAAATTCTTCAAAGACATTAAAATAATTGTTATTAGCACATAAAATAAAGGGTAGCATTGACACGTTTCCGCATAGAGAGGCAATGCGTCGACTCCACTCGGGGTACTGACCAGGCTCATCGGGCAAAGAAAAGCAACGTTCGTGACTCCTAGGCGTTGGATTTCAGACCATAGGTTCACTAGTAGGAGCAACACAACAAGGACCAAAAAATGTATCGGATTTCAAAAATCTTTGAAGTTTCTCCAACCCTTTCTATTCGGCCTCCGTAAATGAAATCACAAAGAACCAACACCGAGCTATGCAAACACGTGGAAAACAAACATGCAATGTCCAAGGATGAAAGTAGTGGGACCCACGAGGTGAAAGGAATAACCTTCTAAGACACCCCCCGCCCCCTTAAGATGAAGTAATGACAGATCCCGGGTCCTACTAGTGAATTGCCATTTGTTGTAGTTGCTACAACACCCTCCAAAATTTTGCCCCATTTTAAAATTTCGAGCCCCCGATCTTTCGCAAAGATGGAGTCCGATCCCGATATATTTTTTTAAACACCGCAAAAGAGTCGCAAAACTCATTAAATCCAAAATTTGCGACCACAGGACCCTACGACCCCCCCGGTCGCAAGGTTGCAAGGTTGCATATTGATCTAAAGCTTAAAAATTGCAACTATTCGACTTAGTGACCCGTTACCCCTGTGTCGTGAAGTCACAAGTGCCTAAAGTTCGTACGATCCCTCAACTAGATTTACTTTGTAACTTGTGACCCTTATTAATTGACTACACGTGCTACCCCTTTATGAATAAAAGGGTGGCGTAGGTCGCATTTGACTTGCGTGACGTAAGGCAACGTCTGACAAGCCAGCTTGGAGCCATTTTTCTTGGGGGAACATCGAAGCCGAGCTCGAGTGTAACCATTCTTTCCGACCTCAAGCAATATGGGGCTTTCCCGTAGTTCGTAAAAGAGGCAAGAGTCTTGAAGTAGAAATTTTAGAAGAAGAGATGCCTCCTTCCCCTCCCCCTATCTATGGAGACACCGCTTTGCATGTTCGAGAAAGGAGATAACATGAGTTGGTATTAGCTATACCAGAGTTCACAAAGGCCGACTTCAAGGCCTCCTAGACCGGAAGGTGTATGTTCAAGTCAAGAGGTATAGCTACACTACGCAAGTGGCCCATCCACCCATTTTTCCATGCACAAAGATGATCGAATGGATCTTGCAAAAGGTCAAATTCAGAATCCGGGTCATTCGAGATCATTCACGAAAATACTTGAAAATATGAAGGGGGGCAAAAGATGTAGAGGTCTACTATGCACTCCCACCCGAGAGCAGATTTCTAATGCTGAATGGCCTACTACTCATGGGCTCTATACCTCGAGACCTTAAGGGGATGGTGGGAGTGATCCGTGAAATTTTAAGTTCGTGATGGATTAGGAATATAAAACAACAAAGCTTCAAGAGAGTCTACAAGTTGGTGGCGGCAATGTTATGCAAGATGTATGGCCAAAAGATGCCACCACTTTCAATGGTACTTGGGTTTCCCTCATGTACACATTATTACCACATACCGGCACTCCACTTCAACCGGGCCAACCTAATAGTAGCATCCCTTAGGTCAAACATATCATTAGCGCAAGCACCTACAATTAGTGTGCATCCGAATTCTATATGGCCTCCTATCTGTTGGACAGATAGTATGCACGAGATGTAAATTCTATCGTATGGTCTCATAACCGGGATGCAGAGCATGGCGGCCAATCCATAAAGAGTTGCGTATTCCGGGCCTCTAAGTACAAGCAAGATATAGAGTCGATCTCACACAACTTCATTCCTGTTCTACTTAAAAAATTGTTTGGCAAGGATGTTCTGATGCATGTCTAGGCGAGCCATGGAGACAATAACCAAAGTGGCCACTAGTTTCCTATCACATATAACACTTTCATCTAGGTCTCTAGGTTATTCAAGGCACCCCACGCACTACCCTAGTTTATCACTCGATAAATTACTCTGCAAGAAGTATGGATACCGTATGGGTGGAGCCAAAGGTTCTCACCAAAGGCAAGAAAAAAACATGGCCTACCCTCCGCTTACTATCGTTGCCTACACGGTCAAAGATTTCGTGAAGTAGAAGCAGCAGGCTGAGAACTATTTATTTACTTCCGTATCACATAGGTGATATGATCTTGAAAACGTTCCCTCACATTGCAAGGGGTGCCAAGTTCATGGGAGCACAAAGACACAGCGTCTCGTCGAGGATCGAATCAAGAATTGGTACAACAAGGACAGCAGGGCCGTGTCAGAAGAATCAACTAATCAAGATGAACAGATGATCGAAATTTAGAAGAAAGAACCAACACGCCAATCGGATCCTCATCTTCTAAAGCCAAGAAACAAAGAAATCGATATGGGCAGAGTTCCTTTGAACAACAACAAGAACGAAGAATCAAAGAGGCTAAGGCACAAAAAGAATTCGAGGAGAAAGAAAAAGCAAGAAGAACTCAAAAGGACTCAAGACGCCATAGCACAATAGAAAGGGGAGGACAAGAAAAAGAAATAGCTAAGAGAAGACAAGAAGGAGGCGTAATTAAACCTACAAGAAAAAACGAGAAGAGGAACAAATGAGGAAAGAAGAGGAATAGAAGGCGTGTTTCTGAGCATAAGCTAAAATAAGAGCAGGACAAGAATAAGCCGAGCGCCAAGTAAAAGAAAAACGAGATAAAGTAGAAGCCGAGCAAAGGAGGAAGGAGGAAGAAAGCTCTAAAATCGAGGGAAGATTCCTCCAAGGAAGCAAGAGGGGAAGGACACCTCCTCCAGAAACAAAGGAAACATATAGAGCTTCCACACATCAAGGTGCCTCGTACAACTCTCGAATAAAAATGCATTGTTCTCTCTCAAAACTTGGCAAAATTTTCCGAGGAACAAGAAGATGAAGTCTTGGATCCGACAAGACTAACCTATGACCATTTCATGCACAAGATTAGGAAAGAGAAGAGAAGATGTCTAGCGTGGAACCCCGCCGCACCTCTTGCAACCACAACAAAAAGGACATAGTCTTGATACCAAGAGTAATCCAATTATGATTGCATCGCAGGGGACCTGCTTTGTATGGCCACAAAGGAAAATGTTAGCAAGATGAGTAGATAGATTCTCTTTACAAAATGTGGTCAGTAAATTTGTTAGTAGAGTTACCGCCTTGAATAGGATATGATATAGAGGAAGAAGCTCATCGGCTACATTTCACAAGCACCTGTGCCAACGAATTTCCACTCACCATTCAAAGGGAGTTAGGCACTCTAGAAGAATCCACTATGAAACAAGTATATGAAGAGATGTTCACGGAGAAATGATGAAGTTTTCTCCATTAATAAAAGCACAAGAAGAAACCAAAATGTAGGATTTCATAGCCAAAGGAGGTTCCACTACTTTAGATAATATGCCGGAATGGTCAAGCATATACCCACTACTCCCGACACTCGCTTGGAAGGACTCGTGGGTCCTGCACCTGTGACGACAAGGTCTAGATCCGAATGAAGATATAGTCCAAAGACAAGCTGCTCAAGGATCTAGAAAGGGTAATGTCTTCATATGAGCATATGATCATGGGACTTGAGTGCTTCCACATATTGAAATAAGATACTTCCTAACTCCTATCGCCGTAGATTATCGGGCCCGAAACAAAATATCCCAAAGATCAGCAACAAGTAGACGACCGGACCTTGGTAATCACATAGTTGCTTCCCATCAAGGAAAAGGCACAAGTCGTAGGTCGCAACAAAGGAAGACAAATTGCGAATTGCACAGAAGGCAATGAGGGTCGCAAAAGAACAGAGTCGAGGTCACCTCGTAGCCATGTCGCAAGTCACAAATGTTTCTTGCGTCGCAGTAGTATGTCAAAGTCGAGAATGCGAAAATGTGACACCCAAGGGTCAATTTTGTTTATAAATATCTCGGAAATTGTAAATGATATTTTTTTTGGACTCCAAAGGAGCAAAGAGAATTGTATAGCATTAAATACATATTGCTGAGAATGAATACAAAATGTTTTGATTCCATCTATTGATCCGATGAGGACTCTGTGTTAAGATTATGAATATTTTTGTCTCATGTATCTAATATATTTTATTGATTAATCGATCTGAGTTTGTTGCTTATATCATTTTTATGTTTCACTACTTAATGTCTTAATGGTATAGAGTTAATTAATCGAGAAATTGCTAGCAACTTTGTTACTAACATTATCTTATCTTTTGTAAATGCTTAAGGAATTGAAGGGTGTTTTGACCATCAAGAACTATTTCTTTCATGGTTCGAACAACTTATGAGCATGACTCCCACGACATGCCGCTAACAGCATTTTTGGCTACATGCTTTAAACTCACTGCTTATTTGCAAACCTTGCTTCATGTTCACTGATACTCATCAACCATTTTTCTTTGTATTATTCGAATAATGTTGTTTTCATAGGTCTCCACAGTGGCTCGTTTTTGTCTCGAGAAAAGGAATATTCAACAATAGCTAGACCCACACTCGGATGTGATCCTTATCACAAAATAGTTTAGAGTCTAATTGGGAATTTATACAGGGAATATCCCTTCACTTATGGTGAAGCCAAGTCCGGTGAAATAATCACTATCCAAGTGTACCAAGCACGAGGTGCTTGCTTCTGCATACAACGCTCTTGTGACTCGGGACAAACATGTGACTTGCTATTGAAGATATTGAAACCTTCAGGCTACTCTATGTACACATATTCCTCAATAATCCCATTGAGGAAACCAGTTTTCAAGCATCCATCCGATGAATGAGCCAACCCATCCGCACCGGGAGAGAAAGGATGGTACTATGGAAGAATACCTTGTGACAAAAAAGGTTCTCAAAAATATATCCCCTTGATATGTGAGAAGCGCTCGGGCCACAAATCTGGCCTTTTATTTCTCCACACTCCTATCATTAGCTTTCTATACCTTGTAGATCTATCTTGAACCTACCAATCGATTTATCAACCGACCCTGGGAAGAATTTCCCAAGAACTTCTTTTGACAATGGAGTCATACTCCTCCACCATTTCATCTACCCATGTGGGTCTTTGCCACACCGATTCCTCCCTGAAAGGAAGATGGTTCACTCACAATACATTTGGCTTTAGCCATGTATCTAATAAATCGGTCAGAGATTGTCTTTGTCTACACCGTGAAGTAGGGCCTCACATATGGTGAAGCAACAAGTCTCACCATCGCCCTTCGTGGTATGCCTTCTCGCCGCATCGATTGTTGGCTCTGCATAAGTGAAATCCTCCACCGTTAGTGTCCCGTAATTTGCAGATTGGTAACCACATGAGATGTGCATAACATCGTACCAAGCTTTGGAGCCCTCAGGGACCTAGCCTTCCTAGACTCGCAGAGGGCTCTCCCTTATTATGCAAAGGATGTAAACTTGTTTACTTCTCGTATATTTTATTTTAGGCTAGTTGTTAAGTATGTTTTGGTTTGTTTTGGGTTTTTTTATGGGAAATTGATCAAAAGGACAAATATATATGGAGTTCGTCAAATCAATTGGGCTATGGGGTCGCATAAGGTCAAGGCCGTATTAATGATGGACAAGGTAATATCAACAGTGGTCAGATTTAGTCGAGTTAAATGATTCTTTTGGGTGAAAGTGAAATGAGATAAACATTAAGCTTCAGAAAGACAAAGATTTTAAGCATAAATACTTAAACAACAAGCATTCATGAGTTAGGGGCTGACCATTAATCTCTATGAACGAAACTCAAACTGATAGATGTAGAAAATAAACAATCTAGTGATACATAGAAGTATAAGACCTCTAACTTTGGAAAAATCACCTTTCCTAATTTTGGGAAAACAACAAGATAAACAAACAACTCAATCTATGAAGAGGGAACTTCAAACATCATATCTTGAGCTATTGGGAACTTTGAAATAAGACTGCAAAGCGTGGACAAAGGGAAAGATCGAAAACAAGACCACTTTGACTTAACTAAAACAACTAATAATTCAGAGAGAGATTTCAGAAATGGATTTTTGATTAGCTATGAGTAAGTAGGGTATACCATGAATCATACTAGACAACATACATAATAACCATTAATGAAATTGATAACAAGTTCTTAGGGAACTAAAGAGCAATTAAGAATTATTTGACATAACCAAGAAAGATGAAGAACATTTAAGCCGTAATGAATCAAGAAGTTTGAGGTGCCTCCATGCGCATATCTCAAAATTATTATTTATTGAACTACAACAAGCAAGAAGCATGAAAACATATATGAGAAACTAAGAAAACATAACAAATAAGAAACATAATACCATTCACCAAGCCATGGAATCCTACACACAATAATCCTCCACTATCAAGCCAAGCAAGAGATCATCCACTTCATAAAACAAGTATTTCTTAAAAGCTCATAGTGTTAAGTGTATTGCTCTCTATAACTCAAGTTCTGCCCCTGATTACTATTGGTCACTTTAATTTCTTATTAATTTAAACAACTAAGTGCTACATAAATTGTCAACTCAGGGAAGTCTCGTTTATTTCAAAGGCAATCACACACTATATATGCTCAATCTCAAAAGCAATGAAAATTTGTAGTAAAAATCACACTAATCACACCCCGCTTCAAACGAACTCCAGTTCTAATTTGAGTTACATCAAAAGAAATATTTCTATTGCAGAAAATTATTAGAAGAATGCTAGATTACATTAAGAAAACAACACCCAGGAAAGGAACCAACTACAGTAATAAAAGACCAATTATGCTATAACAAGAGAACAAGACCCTATTCCCCAAGTAGGAATCTTCAACACCTATTTCTCGAATACCACGCTTTCACAAACTCATTCCGTAAACAAGATTACCAATTTAAATTATCAACGATTACCTAGGAATGAATTATAGGAAATCAATGCAATAATCAATGGAAACAAGAGTTTCAACAATAGACAACAGAGTTCCAATAATGCATAAATAATTTCAGCAAAATAAAGTCCTAACAAAGCGTGAATAAAAAATAACGATTAACATACTTCACAGAAATTAATTGGTGAATCTTGTGAGGAAGGTCGTTTCCTTCTTACAAGATTCCGTAAAAAGAAATTACTAAGAAATACCTTTAACAATCTTTTATTCATCCGTAAAATGTAACATATTACAAAAGGGGTTCACGTTCCTTCTCTGAAATTCCCTTTCGAACTAAGCCTTCGTAATCCCCTTCTAATTTCCCGATGTCTCCTCTATTTAAAGAGGAGACATCTATTACACATTTGATTATATCATAAAATCCTATTCTTAACCTCGTTATGATCTTTCTATGCCTGAATAGGATATTCTATTCTTCCAGAAAGAATGATGTTACAATGGTTATGATAGTGCTTCCTTCAAGGTAAAATGGTTAGCATGTTGTACGCCTCCCTTAATTATCTTTCTTTGTTAGCCGCTGCATTCGAAATACTATTTCAAATATCGCAAATCACGGACTGCTTCAGCAACGGGATTTGCGCATCGTTTTGACTATTTCAGCAACACGTTGTTCGCATAAAGAATAGATGAATTAACTGCTACTTCAAACCGTTTTAGCAACTATATGTTTCCGATTAATGGCTAAGTGTGAAAGTAATGTAATATTACATGTAAAACAAGTTAAACATATAGTATGAGAAGAAACATTATATACTCGAATAATAGATAAAGTGTGATAATATAGACTTTAAATAGGACCTGAAAAGGATGGAATGATAGCAAAAAATGTATGAGCAAAAAGGTACATTACGGTGGTCCTAACATCCCCCCCCCAACTAAAATGGTTGCATGTCCTCAGAAACTTTAACCGAATTAGAATCCACGATTCCATGCAAGCCACGCAAGAGGCTAGACAGCACTGTGGAGGTTGAAGCTCGAACCCTTGCACATTTTTCAAATGTCGTCGTCTAATCCTTCTTGGCCAACCTATGATGAGCATGATATTCCTTTGTTGGCACCCACAAAATAGAAAATGAAAGTGATACCCTACCCACTTTCAGCGCATTGCTTGACACATTTGATGTAATCCTGCACCTTGGAGATTGTTGTTTCAAGATTAATAGATTCAGTTAGATTGTACTCCTACTTTTCCTTAGAATATTTTTGCCAAAACATGTTATTTTCTTAAGGCAGCAGCTTTGGCCTTAATAAAGTGTTGATAGTCCCGGGAGTACAGTGCTCCATAGTTGCTGAGCAAGAGTCATCCCCGGTTTGTTCGCAAATTGATAATATTCTCATGAACAAAGGTATGCTGCTCTGTGGTTCTATGGCTGCATCCTATAGGAGATGGTTATCACTATGCCCTCGTCGCTAGAAAAGCATTCTCGCCACGCAATCAAGTTGGAAAGGAAAAAGAGTCAAATGCCCGGATCGTAATGTCGCCATCAAGAGGATTGATTAAGCTTTATGTTTTTAGAATGTCTTCATTATGAAGATATAATTCACACAAAGAAATGCTGGTCACTCATAGAGGCTTTTGCAAAAAATTTCACAAACGATTCGTATGAACACCTCATGGGGTCTTCCATCTTTGATTGCTTTTATCCGAAAGAATGCAAGCGTTCGTAAGGAAAAGAGAGTAATTTAAAGATGGCTTTCACAAAATTAATATTTTTTGTGCCAAATCAAATATCAGAGAAATTTTCTTTTAAATCTTTATTCGTTCCAGGGTGCGAGCTTGCTGGGAGTATTTGCTCCAAAGCCTCCCGCTTAATATATGTGGTTCTACCAAAGTAATTTATGCTCCCGCAAGATTTTGTCTTGTGAAATTATATACTTTTTTCCTCCACTTGTTCTTTATTTCCTCGCTCATCCTATGGTTCAGCTTGTGTTTCAAAGACACAAGTGGTAGGCCGAGGTATAGTCCGAGAAAATGAACTTTAGATTTAGCGCTGGCGTAGGGCTAGGGTACTTGTGAAATAAATTCTTTTTCTCTGAAATTTTTGGAAGGCCCTACCGGTTCTTGTGTAATAGTAGGGTGTTCCTCTTTGACTATAGAAGACGTAGATGCTCCCGAAAGATTGGGATTTGAAATACTTTATATCCATCTTAATGATAAATATTCCCGCATTGGCTGCACATGTATTCTTTATACCGATCCTTTCTCGTGTTTTCTCTACCATGGATGTTGCGTGAGCTAAGGTGTACAAATTAAGCCCTTGTCATAGGCTTCCCTTTTCCATTACCAATTCTTTCTTGTAGGTTTGCTCGATCTTTAGAAAATCATTTTCTTGTAAGAGGGAAGCTAGGTGACCGGGTTTTGTGTAAAATTCAAAGTCTCGTAGTTGGTTCTTGTGGGGTAGCAACATCGAATGAGTAGTCGGTTCTTGTGTGGCAAATGCATCGAATGAGTAGTTGGTTCTTGTGTGGTAGCTACCGAATGAGAAGTTGGTTCTTGTGTAACAACTATAGATGTGCAACATCCCGGGCATCTAGTTCTTGTGTACATCAAATGTACTAGTTCTTGTGTGACAATCACCGAATCAGCATCCGGTTCTTGGTGTGACAAGCCTACTTGTTCTCAAGAAAAATACTCACAGCACTCGGGCATCCGGTTCTGTGTTTCTGCGTTCCCCGGTGAGACAGGTAAAGATTCCGTGGATTTGGGGTTGTGGTGGTGTATGGGGTTTTAGAAGAATGGGTTGAGAGTTCAGGGTAGTGGCAATGGTGCTCGTCTTGCTGACGCTCTTATTCGTCTTCCTCTAGGTAAAAAGGCAGTGGAAAGCAGGTAGTTTTATTTTTTTCTTTATGAGTTGGTTTTTCCGAGGGGGAGGGCCATCAGAGTGGTGTGGTCGCGTTGGTTGAGGCCTCGTTCATATTTTTGGTGAAAATGTGGTCGTGGTTTTCCTTTTGCTTTTGTGAGTAGAGGAGGGGGGTTATATGCTTGAGAATCATCACTAGGGATATGAACAGTAGGATCAAAATGATCTGGCCGGAATTTTGGGATGGAATTGGTATGGTAGGAGGGTTAATTAGGTCAATTGGTTCTCATAGGAATTTCCTTGAGGTTCGTGGGTGTTTTGTGGTTGCCGTTCATGGGGATTTTCTGTGCGTCTCCGAGGATTTTTAGCAAATTTTTGTTGAGGGTTTATGGGTGGATTGTTCAAGGGAAGCTTTGTTGAGCAAAACATTTTCGGATTAGTAACTAGACGAGACGGTGATGGGTGAGGGAAAGGAGGGGAATTTACTTGTCTACAATAATGCGATATATTTCTAAGACATCCAAGTAAATAATAAGGAATATTCAACAAGATACCATGTCGTAAATGATTTAACAAGACAAAATCATGTTGGCAAAATACTCCGGTATCGGCCTCGTGAGGTAATATTTAACAAATTCTATAACTTTCTGCCAAGAAGGTGGAAACGAGTTGAGTTTGACACCCCGCCTTTAGGTCGAACTTGTTCTCCTAGCAAGAGAAAATCCTACTTTATGCATTAAGAATGATATGTTTTTGGCCGAACCATCGACCTCTAGTGACAAGAAGGTCCTAAACCTATGTTATGTCACCCTTTGAGACTGAATCCGAACTCCTTGAACAATAGAATGATCTTCCTTAAGATTCCCAAAATTCAAGAACTTGTTGTGGATCAAATTCTCGAAGCCTCTCGAAAATAACCTTACCCAACTCGCCCGTTGAAAATCCGATATACTTCGGGTATAATTTCAGTGGTGGCTATCGTGAAAGGGTGTTCATGTCGACAGAAGGTCCTCCCATAGCTAATCGCCTTAGTGAATTGCACAACCAAAGAGCCAAGTTACCGTACTCGAACAGTAGTAAGTTTTGTGAATGAGAACATGGAATGATGGTGAAGAGACGAGGCAAATGGGTAAAAATGACTAAGAATCGACTTGTTGTGAAATGATGGTGTAAAGTTTTCGATATCCCCCCCCAACTACGGCTGAAATGATGACTTTAAGTGTGTGGGATCGTGGTAATAATAAACGAAATCTTCTCATTCAACCATAGTTTAATTATACTTACATATAAAATTTACATACCTCATTTTTACCTTTAATTCATACTTCAAAAATATAGTGCTTTCTCATAATAGATCGACACTAGTCATAGAAGAAATTTTGGAAGCTTTTTGAAACATGAGTGGGAAGATTATATTAGGAGGTCTATTTAATCATAGAAAAAGGAAGTGAAAGGGTAGAATTAGCATGAGAAATAAGATAATTAAGAATGAAATAATTGAAGAAGATGATTTCATGATGGGAAATGTTGTAATGGTCACACTTAAAAAAAATGGTGTTTCGGGAAGAAGAGAAAAAGTGGGTAAATTGTTGCCGAAAAGTGGTGTTTTAGCAATGGGAAAAATAGGGAAATGTTGCCGAAGAGTGTTGTTTGAACACCGGGAAAAATAGGGAAAATTTTGTCAAGAGTGTTGTTTGAGCACCGAGAAAGATGGGGAGAATGTTGCTGAAGAGTGTTGTTTCAACAATGGGAAAGATGGGGAAAATAACATGAAAAGGGGAAAAGAAATGAGGGGGGAATGAATGATAGAAATGTTGAAAGAGCACCGGAATATGGGGAATGAACTATGAATGGGTTGAAATAAGAGGAGAAATGCTTCACAAAATGAAGTTTGACATGCTTGTAGTGAGATTGTCATTTCTTGGTAAGCCTTTCCCTCAATCAAGAATCAAGTAAAATAACCAATTGTAGCATGCTAGGCCTCTTGACAGTGGATTATTAGTTAAGAAATCTAATTCTAATGCTAAAAATAATAACGAATAATTAAATGCAATGAGGGCAGAGGCTCCCCTAACAAGAGATAATGTGAATCTTCCATGCAAAATGGCCTAAAATCTTCTTTCAAAATGGGGCGCCTAGTATAGACGGAGCCAATGACTATTTACTAATAACGGTGTTTTTCTTAGAGTCATCAAATTGTTAAGAGCCTTACTTTTCCATTGGGAAAAACAATATCTATTTCTGGTGAAGGTCCTAGCCATCTTCTATAGCTTCCCTTGAAATTTTTCAAACCGAGAGTCATACAATAAAGCCCAATTACCTTTTTTGGAATTGCTTATGCTTGATGATTTTATCATGCCATTTTGTTCTCTATTGTTGGATCACAGTTGCTTGATGAATGTCATCTAACCTTTTTTTCATCCAATTCATGAAGCCGCTACAACTCGGTCAGTTCGTGCATCAATCAAATCAAGGTTAACAACAGTGTTAGCTCTTAAGGTTTTAATTTAAAATTCCACAAGAAAAACAAATACCTTTACCATAAACCAATTCATAGGGGGAAATCCTATATTATTTCTCCAGGTAGTTCTGTAAGTCCATAGTGCTCGTGGAGCCTTTGAGACCAATCCTTCCGGTTTTCCTTCACTTTTTTTATTAGAATACTTCTATTACTTTGTTTGTACTTTCCACCCTCGTCCATTGGCTTGGGGGTGGTATGGTGTATTCGTTCTATGATGAATATGATATTTTTTAAGGTGGCTTTAAAACCATGAAAAGTGAAAGGAGTTCCTCCATTTGTAACTAGTTCTCTAGATACCCAAATCTAACAAAGAACTCTTCAAATAGGAAAGCTTAGAAAATTCTTCATTAGCTGTAAGGAGTGCTTTCTTAGCCTCCACCTCCATTTAGTCATATAATTTGTGCGTACCAATATAAAAACTTTTTTGGTTGGATGGAGGATTAATGGGTCCTACAAATTCTAAGGCCTGCCTTTCAAATGGTTGAAGTATTACCCGGGGGTTTAATGGAATTTCATCTCTATGATTAGTTGACCCATTCTCTGACAAATATCATAGGCTCGCATTTATTTTTGGTATTTAAAGAGTGAGGGCTAATAATAACCCATCCTAAGAATTTTATGTGTCGTTCTCTTATTAGCAAAATGCCCTCCACAAGGGCCAACATGACAAGCTTTTTAGTACATAAAAAGCCTCATCTTCTCTAATGCATCTGGATTTCATGATCAAGTCCCGTGTATAAAAGACACCCACTTATGCACGATACTGAAAGCACCTTGTTGAATGGTTTTTATTTTCCGATGGGATAGGTGTGATGGTGCAACTTCCCCCGCAACCAGATAATTGACAATGTCTACATACCACGGTGTGAGTGAGCGTATTAATCGCAACAACATTCATCAGAAAGCAATCATCTATTGGATTATTATCATCACTTTTAACCGAGAAAGGAAATTAGCAAATACATTTTATTTTCTCTCGGTCGATCTACAATTGTAATATCAAATTTTGTAATAACAATAACCATCTCGTGACTCGAGCATTTGTGATAAACATTTATTCATTAAATACTTAATATCCGAGTGGTCAAGAGTGGACAAAAGTAGAGTAACCGCAATGTAATGTTGAAATTTATTAATAGCATAAATAACTACTAAAAATTCCTTTTCGCAACTCGTGTAATTAAGCACAATAGGAGTCATATTCTTACTAATGAAGTAGATAGCATAATGAAGATGGTTTTCCTTCTTGTCCCAAGACAACTCCAATCACAAAGATCCGAAGCATCAGAGGATATATGAAAGGAAGTGCCAACCGTGTCCCCTTAAAATAGGAGTCAGATAATCGTATTCTGAGTCTAACAAATGCTTCCCGGAAAAGATTAGTCCACTTGAATTCAACAATTTTCATAAGTAACACAAACAAAGGAGAACCTATTTTGACTTTTTTTTAATAAACTCTCGTAATATCTTGCATGTCCTATGAAACTTCTCACATTTGTTTGTGTTCTAGGAATAGGAAGGTTCTAAATGACTTGTATTTCTTGATGGATCTACCTAAATTCCTTGAGATGAAATAAAATGTCCAAGTACTACTCCTTCACTCATCATCATATGAAATTTTTCGTAACTTAAGGAGAGGTGAGTTTACAGGCCATTATCGTTTAAGTAATTTTTGAAGATTCTCATAATGCATCCTCAAAAGACACACCGTAAGGGTAAAGTCATCCATAAATATTTCCATAGAGTCATTAAGAATATTAGAAAAAATTCCTATAATCGGCTTCTCTTTGAAAGGTTGTTGGTGCATTACATAGTCCAAATGGGAGAAATCTATAAGTGAAAATTTCCCAAGGACTAGCAAAAGTGGTCTTATCTTGGCCTTGGGGTGCAATTTTGATTTGATTATATACCCATTAAACCCATCTAAAAAGGAGAATAATTTCTTCCCCGATAAGCTATATAACACCCGATCAATGAATGGTAAAGGAAAGTGATCTTTGAGTGGCTTTATTTAGTCTCTATAATCTACACACACTCTCCATTTCCGTTTTTCTTAGGAACTATTACCAATGGGGATACCCATTCACCGTCGATATAGGATATATAAACTCGCATTTAGCAATTTTTGAAGTTCCTCTTTACAATTTCCCTTAAATTGTAGTTCATTCATCATTGGAGGCTTTTGACAGATTGGTCGACAACCTTCCTTGATATAGATATGATGAGTACATAATTTAGGAGAGATTCCTCATATTTGTATAGTCCCATGCGAATGCTTTCTTATTTTCAAGAAGTTAAATTTTATTAATTGTTGTGTTTCAACAACTCGTCAAGTTGGGGTTTATGTTCTGTTTTTCTGTGTTCAATTTCTATCGGTATACTTTTAGAAGAGATGGTGGTTGATGCTTGAGGTAGATCTTCACATTGAAGCTTTCTCTTCGGGTATTTGATTTCAAAAGTGCAGCCGCCTAATTGTCTCAAGCTTAGAGTCGGCGCAGGAGGGTTCACAAATAAAATTATTAATTACCTCACTCTCGCAGTATATTTAAGGCTTAAAGCTTGTCCCAGAGTCGTAATAGGGTTGAGTAGCATGACTGTCATAGTCCATCCATACAGCACTATCATTATTAATCATGGGTGTATGAGGGTAGAGAGTAAGTCAGTTGCTCTCATATCCATTGGAAATTGTCATTGAACTGCATCTATGCTCGATAAATGCATCACTCGTGGTTAACTAGGGCCTTCCTAAAATTAGAGGATGTCCCCCCCAACTTTGTTTTAGTTTGTAACACCACAAAGTCAGCTAGGTAATTCTAGGATTCAACCGAGATGATTAGTCTTCATTAACTCTTTCGGTTTGATTGTAGAAATGTCACTAATCCCTAGAATGGTTGTGTATCTCTAATTACGTTCTTCGTACCGTAACAATTGTGAAGTTTCAAGGGTCATAATATTTATAGCAAGACCTAAATCTACTAGAATCCTGAGGAATTATTGTTTTTCCAATTTGCATTGTGATAGTAGGATGGCCGGGATCACCATATTTAACTCGAAGGAGCTTTAATTTTATTATCAATGTAGATAGATCACCCATAACATGAACTCGTAAGGGGATCTTTTAGTTTTCCTACCGGGTTTCTTAACAAAAACATCTCTCATAGTTCGGGAATAAAATTGGCACATCTCTTAGTGTTTGTAAGAGTGGAATTTTGACATAAAGATTATGTAATTCCCCTAGAATATTGAAAGTAGGTGGCTTAGGCATTTTAGTTATATGCCAACGCTTAGGGAATGGTGGTTCATTGCCTCAAAGAGATTCTTTATTAGGAGTGGTGGTGGTTGTACTCTTTCGTGAGTCACATTTTTTTGTCTCTTATTTAATGCACCGAAGAGGTAACATCATCAATAATGGGTTCAAATATTTTCCCGCATCTTTAAGGAATATCATTGCATTGTGCAGGTGAAAACATGAAGTATAGGGCTGTTATGAATATCAATAACTCCGGCATTAAACATTTATTATTGGGGTTAGGCTTTGGTTGTATAGGTAGCCGGGAGCCGGGGTCTCATCATTTTGTCTTGGTGGAGCAATTCGCCGGGTAGAGTGAGTGGTTGCTAAATTGATTTGGCAATCTGGAGTTGTCAACCCTCCAATTTGGATTCCATTAAGTTAAAGTAAGATTATTGTTGTGGAGGCCAAGGAATCCACATTGTCAGTCTTGCTAAAGGAGTGGTTTGTTTGTTGCATGGGTGGGTAATTAATTTGATTGAAGGGCGTGGTATCACATTTAATTAAAGGAGGGTAATTTGCTTGACTAAAAGAAGGATAATTTTTTCCAAAGATTAGAAGATGAAAATGGCATATTAGAATTCATGCCTTGTCCTTGGCGCTCTCCATTGCCTTCGTGTCAATAGATAGACCACTTCACCTTCTTCTTCGCTGGTTGCAATGCCGTTTTATCTCGGTAAAGAAGGGCATTGTTGCATTTCATGATCCTTCTCACAAAGGGTGAAATTGGCACTCAGTCCAATGGGCATTCCCTTAGTGGGTGTTTATCTCTCGCATTTGGGACAAAAGATGACAAAGCCGCTTCGTTTTCGGCTTGTTTCTTCTTAACTGCAAGGTGTCAACTGGTGAAGCAAAAGAACTTAACATTTCCATTTTAAATTCCTCAAGTAAATTACCTATTTAAGCTCTTGTTGCTCCTCCACCGGCTGATTTTTGAACTCTTGAATATGTGTATCCCCTCGCTATTTGACCTATTCCTTGCAAACTCTCCTCTTGAGCATATTTTTACAGATAAGCTGTACCTCATCGTATGATTCTTTAGATATGTCCCCTTTACCAAGAATATTTAGCATATCTGCATTTACCATCCCTCACTCCTTTCAATAATATTGTTTTAAGAATATCCTTAGTTACATCGGGATGATTGGATTCTCCGCAAGTTATATTGTAGTATTTCCACAAAGTCCTCTCGTATTTTTGTCCTCCTTCGTATCATCTTAAATAATTCTTCTTTTTTTCTCTTGTCTAGCAGTAGTCTTGATATTTGAGTAGAAATTTATGTTTCATTTGATCCCATGTTGTGTTTACATGGTCTCCAAGACTCATGAACCACCTTAATGCATTTCCTTTTAATGTTGCTAGAGTAACTTCAATTTTTGGGCATTGCTAATGTAATCATAACTTCTACATAATATATCAAACTCAAAAATAAATTCATTAGGATCTTCTAAGATAAACCATGAAAGTAGGAAGGAAAGGGATATTCTTCATAGGAGTTGCTCCTCTAGGAAGAACACCAATAGGAAACCTCAAGGTAGAGAGAGAATTCTCATCTCTTCCCTCTCCTTCAGATCTACTTGTCCTCCGCCGAAGAATTCCTCATTGTTCCCCTCCATTGCTTGTTTAGATATCGCACTTGCTCGATCTCAATGTTTTCCGCCGGCTCTTCAACGTTTCTCGTTAGCTCCTCAAATTTTTCTCGTCGGCTCTTGAACGTTTTCTCGTTGGCTCCTCGATTGTTTCAGGGCTCACAATCTCTTATCTTTCGTAGTTCGATTAAGGGGAATGTTGAGGCTTTGGCTTTCGAAAGTTTAGCTTCCAGAAGATTCATATTTTAATATGATCTCATCAATAAAGGTCTTTCTTTCCTCCCCTTGTCACCCTCAGAGTTAGTTTTCTTGTTGGCTCCCCGTCCCTTCTCATGCAACTGCAGACTTAAAGCAAAAACATCAATGCTTTTGAAACTTATAATTGCCTTCCTTTTAAACGACACTCAAAAATGTTGGTCACTTTAATTGCTTATTAATTTAAACAATCAAGTGCTACATAAATTGTCAACCTGTGAGTCTCTGTTTATTTCAAAGGCAACACACACAAAAGATATGCTCAATCTCAAAAGCAATGAAAAATTTTTAGTAAAAATCACACTTAATCACACCCTCCTTCAAACAACCGAAGTTCTAATTTGAGTTAGAGAAAAAGCAATCTTTCTATTGTAGACAATTATCGAAGAATCCCGGATTACATTAAGAAACAAAAATCTAGGAAAGGAAACCAATCAGAGGAAAATACCAATTATGCTATAATGCAGAATAGGACCCTATTCCCCAAGTAGGAATCTTCACCACCTCGTTTCCGACTACCACGCTTTCACACAAACTCATTCTATAAACAAGATTACCAATTGAAATTATCAACGATTACCTAGAAATGAGTTATAGGAAATAAAATGCAATAATCAATGGAAACAGTAGTTTCAAGAATAGATAACAGAGTTCCAATAATGCATAAATAATTACGCAAAAAAAAAGTTTTAACAAGGGGCGAATAAAAAATAATGATTAACACACTACGGAAATTAATGGGTGAATCTTGTGAGGAAGGTGGGCCCTTTCATTCTCACAATATTCCCGCAGGGTAAAAATTCGTCAAGAAATGCTCGCAACAATCTTTTATCTATCCGTCAAATGTACATAATACAAAACGCTCACATTCCTTCTATAATTCCCTTTCAAACTAAGCTTCTCCTTCCGTAATCACCCTTCTAATGCTAATGTCTTCTATTTAAAGAGGAGACATCTATTACACATTTGATTATATCATACAAGTCCTATTCTTAACCTGATCTCGATCTTCTATAATCGAATAGGATATTTTGTTCTTCCATAGAAAGAATGTTGTTACAATGATTATGATAGTGTTGGCTTCGAGAAAGTACGTTTGTTATGCCAATGTGACAGCCTTTAATTATATTTTTTTGTTGTCGCCATACCTCGAAATAGTATTTTAGCATCACAAATCATGGATTGTTTCAACAATGGGATTTATGCATCGTTTTGACTATTTCGGAAGAACGTGGTCTTCGTACATCAACGATGAATTAATTGCGCCTCTTTCAAACTATTTTTAGAAACTATATATTTCCGATTAATGGCTAAGTATGAAAGTAATGTAATATTACATGTAAAACAAGTTGAATACATAGTAAAGAGAAGATTTAACTTCGGGAAAATTTTTAGTTTTCTTCGGGAAAATTGATTTAACTATTTGTAATGCCTTTAATCTTTCCTTTGCAAACCCAAATATTTGTTCGCTTTGTCTAATTTGTCTTCCAAGTGTTTGTTTGCTCTTCGAGCCAAGACTCTTTATCATTCTATCTATTCGGCAAGCAAAATGTGGTGAGAGGGTATTATTTGCAAGGGCTGATTCTTCTTACCCTTAATTCTCCAAGGCTTCTAAGACCCATGGTCCTAGGCCTTTTCCTCACCAAAGCTTTTATTCCTCCACATCATCAAATCTGCCCATGTATTCCTCAAGTTTTACTTGTGCCTTTGTGCTTCCCGTCGCATTTGAGGGATCGAGTCTCATAGATTTCCATTTGCTCGCCATTTGTCTATTTTGCAGTTTTAGGAAGTGAATGAGGTCTTTAGACCTCTCTAAGTTAGCTTCTAAATCCCAAATTTGAGATTCTCTATTTTGCAAAACAACAGTTTATAATTTAATGGTCATCTTCTGCGCATCACTATCCACTTCTGGATTATGTCAAACTCTCTTTCTTGTTCATGGATACTCTCTTGCTGCTCCATTTTTTTCCTTACCTTTGCTTTGAATGGGCTTCTTTCCCCTTGCCCTCTTTGGCACTTCAATGATAGGTCGCTTTGGGCAACTTGCCTCTACTTTCCGGAGTGCTCTAGTAACATTGGTAGTTACAAATTTTTGGAACAATCTTCTTCCTTGCTCTAGGCTTTGTTACCTTTGGAGAAAAGCCATGGCCCCTTGCCTAGAGAGGCACTAGCACATGCTTTTGAGAACTCTCTTTTGCTCTATGTTTTTACTATCTTCTTTATGAATGCTTTCTCCTTGAGTATCCTTCTAAATTTGTTGCATGTTACCATTAACTTTTTATTCAAATGAGTGATGGTTTTTTTTTTTCCCACTGAGAACCTGCCTTTTCATCATTATTGTGCTTGTTGTTTTCTTGGGAAGCATCCTCACTAGTTGTTTGAGGCTTTCATTATGCTCATCACCGCTTTCTGAGGACTCATGTCCCTCATCACCCTCATGCCTCGTTGTTGTGCTGACCGCCACTATGCTCCTCTTGAGTAATATCATCACTAGTCATATGTGGTTGTCCCCATGCTTATGGTCACCGCTACGCCGATTGTCACTTGGCTCCCCATCTTCTGCTCGCCGAGTGTCACTTATGCTGATGTCCATTGTCTCTTTGATTGCTTTCTTGAGGACCGTTATGTTCCTCCTCATTACTAATTTCTCCATCATTGTTAAGCCGATTACCACTCTACTCATGTTCACCGGCTATGTTGAGTGCCACCTCGTTCTTCATCATCACTACTTTGTTTTGGACACTTCCTTTCACTCTCAATCATAGGGTATTTTTCCTTTTGAGGGGTAGATTAACTAGATGAAGGGGAGACATAGTAAGTGGAGGGTGAGGAGGACACATGAGATGGGCCATGAGATGAAGAGTGCGTATTAAAATCCGGATGGGAGATGAAGGATTCCCAAGGAACTCCTATTTGCTCAAGTTGATGAGGATGAGAATTTTTGTGAGAGAATGATGAAATCAGCTAGCCCTTTGTTGAGCAAAGGAGTTTATTTTGGAAAAATGAGTGCCATTTTGTCAATGTCGCCGTAGGAGAAGAAAGGGAGATTCAATATCCGGGTCCCGGTGAAATGCATTAATACCATGGATGATATGAATAGACTCGAGAGTATCTCCCTTCACATGTAAAGTATTTCATGATGACCTTCATAAGAGGTGCGAATTCATCTAACAGATGAGAAAAGGGGAAGATGGCCTTGCATTCATTTTGGTAAGTCGGTTTTTAAAAAGGGGCTTGTAGTGGTCTAGGTACAAATAGGCTTGTTTGGACCATTTCTCACCAAGATAGGGGATTTTGCTTCTTTGGACATTGATCTAGGATTTAGAACAAAATCAAGGTCTGCTATGTGAATATGTTCTCCTTGCGCTTTAAGGAAACAACCGTGTTAAGGAGGGTGATTTGTGACTTCTTAGACTCTTTGGAAAAATCAAGGCACCCTACCCCGTTTAAAATTGAAAAGGACTCAAGGGGAATCATTTATTTCTTTCATGTGCTGATGTGTTCAAATCATTGTGATATCCCCTTGTTGGGTTTCCTTGGAGGCATGTTTGCTTAGATTCCTTCACTTTTTTTATCAAAAAAAAAGTCTTTGACCGAACTAGGTCTTTCTTCAAACAATGTTTTTCCTTGTTACCGATAAAGGGGCCTTCAAAAGAACCTATGCTTTTCTTATAAGATCGTGTTATCTTTTATGCATTTGATTTAAAACAAGCTTTAAAATTGTCACTAGGTATTCTTCTTCGACCGTGCTTTTCTCTTTTAGCACTATAGTTGGCTTCTCACTTAACAAATGTGCCTTTCCAACCGATAAGACTTCTATCCTCTTTAAAATTATTGATTTTCTTCCTTAGAATTTTTGATTTCAAACTCTCCTTTAAATCAAAAATTTGGCCAAGAAATATAAATGCCTCTTAAATATGTCCTTTGTTGTATTTGAAACAATTTCCTCTTTTTTGTAAAAAAAAACAAGGAAAAAAATTAAAATTTGAAAAAAACCTTGGGAGGGATGTTGCAATTCCTTTTATCATGGCCCGGTGCGGTAGGCTGTTCAAACAGCGTCTGTGCGAGGAAAATATGGAAGGTGCAAGGGAAAGGGGTGGAAAGGTGCAAGGGCAAGGGCACAACGCAGATGCTTTTGGATCAACTGCCGCCCGTGCGGGGTCAAAGGCCTTAGCGCCGGGCCGTGTGGCCGGCCGGAGGCGCCGCGCTGCGGCAAGCCTAGGTGCCGAGCGCGCCGCGAGGTGCGCCGCATAAAGCAACAGCACGTCATGCCATTCAAAAAATCCTCTCTCGCAACAACCTACGTGCCCGCCTCGTGAATCTGTGCACGTCACATGCACGAAAACTTGTAAATGCTTTAATAAATGTTTCTCTCTTCCATGGACTTTTACACAATGAAAATGAAATGTTTCCGGTTCGAGCCCCTTATGCCTTATGAGGTTTTCTGAAACACCTTTTTCCCCTTCTTTAGATTTCAAAATCCTCCTTTAGCCTTGTAATTGCATTGAAAGAGTGACTCTATCCTTATGTCGAGGGATTAACCGTTTTGCCCTTTTTGGATGGTGTCTTTACATATATATTTTTTAGCTTATTATTTTCCCCTAGATCACTTAAAAACATTGTTGACTTTTCTATCGTTGAAAAAAGGTCTTTGCTGGGCTTTTCGGCGCTTGTATTATACTTCATGTTTCAACCCTTTTCAAATTTAAAGCTTTGTCTATTATTTGTAGGAGGTTGTTCTCAACACCTAAAACTTGCTCTTATCATTTTATGGAGGCATCTTAGATTGTAGATTGTTTGTTATCTTTGATTACCTTTTGAATGATTTGATCCATATGAACTATAACCCTAGGCGCTGTCTTCTACTTTCCTTTTTGAGGGAGTAATTAGATAGACTATAATGGTCTTATCCAAAATGAAGGATGTCCATTTTAGTCCTCCGTGTAGTTATCTTTTACCATTTGAATGTGGTTTCTTCATCAAACTCTAGCCCCTGATTTATCCTTTAAAGGAGGCTTTTAAAAACATCATAATTGAGGCCTTTCAACACCGCATGTCAATCTTTTGCTTATGATGTGAAAGAGTGTTCTTTTGACTGGGTTCCCAACCTCTACTTGTCATGAAGGAAGTCCTATAAAACCCAAAAGAATCTTCTCCTATCCAAACTCGTGCTCTTTATCCGTTTATTTAAAAGACCAATGGGAACAAGATGTGAGCCTTTCCACTTATTATCGGTGAAGTCCCTTAAACACATTGTCTTCTTTCCTATGTGACTTTGCTTATGGTAAGTGTCTTTGTTACAAAAATCACCGTGAAGCTTTCCGTCAGAGTAAATAATATGATTGGTAAATCATGAGCACCATCGCTAGGCATATTTGAATTAATACTCCTGACCGTGTTTTCACCCTCTACTTGTCATGAAGGAGGTCCATGCAACAACCACCAAAGCCACTCAATACCGTTGTTGAGCCCTCTCGCTTATGATGAAGGAGGTCTTTCAAACCATGAAATTTCATCCATCTCACCACCGTGTCCTTTGTTTGTTTGCCAGGTATAAATGTGATTTGTTCATGATAAGTGCTCCCCGTGTGTAATCCCCCCGAAATGAATCCTTACTCTCATCGTGTTTACAAGGGTATAGTGAAAATTTCTTTGACTGATTTTTAGATTTTAGGTGCATGATAAGGTATGAGGAGCATCTTTCCTTCTTACACCTTCATTATAATTCCGTATTTTCTTTAGACCTCATTTTGTCAAAGACCTGCTCTTCCCTCCTTGAAAAGAATTATTTGCGGTGGCTAGGTCACCCTTGAGGACTTATGCAGCTATACCTTTGTATTTAGTTATGGAGTGCTAATGATAAGCATCACTTTCATCCTTTTTATACATTTGTCTTGATGAATTATCATTGTCTTTAGGCACTTTTTGGATTTAAAACCATGTACATTTGTTGTCTTTTACTTATTGTACCTCATCCTGCCTACATGGAAAACTATCACGGTACTGGTAACCTTGTTGAGTTTGCTCTTTTACTCCCATTTACACAATGTCATCATTGAATATACCCCTGCGTAGATGTATTTGGTAGATTATCTTGATTTTTGGAGAACTTAGTGCTATGTCATAAAATCGTGCTTGAAATGACCACTCCCTTTCATTCACGAAACTTTTTTAGAAACCTACTTTTCTTGAATGGGTTTTTCCGAGCCTTGCTAGCATGAAACCAAGTAACCAATTAGTGGTATGACCCAAGGCTAAACTGCCAGTTGGTAAGTTGTTTTGTAGAATAAGAAAAATTTATGGCTGACCGGTACTAGACATAGGCTTTTTGGCTTAGGATAAATTTGTCAAGGAAAATTCTCTAAAACACCACCTCCTAGACTCATGCATCTTTGTTACAGAGATTTTGAATATTTCCTTAGTCATAATCAGGTTATCATAATGATTTGAATGATCAAGAGAGAGGGGCAGATCTCTTGTCAAATGATGGGCAATGAGATGCATGAAAACAATGGAAATCGATATCGAGAAACAAAGCTATGAGTGATATAGACAGGGACACTTTGCTAAATTGTGATGGGTATGGAAATTGAAGACCATTTCAATCATAGGCTAAAAAAGGGGGAGGAATGAAAATTTGTTTGAGGTGTTTTATATATGAACAATTGAAGGTTTTGAGATTAGCTTCTAGAAAACTCTCATGAAGGAATCTAGTCATCAAAACAGCAAAATACCGATGACTAATAAAGGGCTCCATTTGGGGAGGGCGGGGCCTTTTCGGGAGGTGCCCGTAATCTGTAGATCTCTAGCTTATGAAGACCAAAGGCTTCCTCCATTTGCGCATATTTCTCCTTTTCTTTTGATGCTTTTCCTCAAAAATGATGCTTTTCTAAAAACTCACGCGATGATTGGCATCAACCTCATCTCTAACAATTAGCTAATTTGCATAACATTTTTTCTTCTTTTTCTGCACTTGGACTAGAAAACTCTTGACATGACATTTTTGAAAGAAAACACTATCTATTTCTACACTTATATCTTCCTATGAGTTTAGATTAAACTAATGAACTCCTTCGCTTCTCTACCTATACAAGATCAATTGTCAAGATTACAGTTTGACAGGATTTCATTCGCTAGACTAAAACATGGAATTGAAAAAATGATCAAATCAAGATTAGACAAGCCTGATTTCTCATGTACTTGTGGCATAAAGACAATTACAATTTGAATAATGGATGAGTTATTCACCGAGATTCTCCCCGATCACACACTATTTTAGCTTCATGCATAATACAAAATCTCTTCTCTACCATTGATCATCACATGCGGAAATAAAATCAATTGCATGCACACATTAAAGCCATAAAAATTCACACATATGAACACAGATTTCATGGGAAAGCTTAAAGCTGAAAACCCCAACTATCCGATATTATACATGTCATGGAGATCATGTAACAATCATAGCACAAAGTTTCTTGGTAAGCTCATGCACTACCTCCCTTTGCTACACACTATCAAGCTAGATCTAGCAAAACTCATGCTCCAACCTTTAGCCACTTGATAGGCCAACTGAATTGCGTATTTTAATGCTAGGTGATGGCCTCCTTATATAGATAAACCACCAGCCTAAACTTTGCAATACTCATAGCTTACTCCACCTATCTATGTGCTGCAAATAGCAATGATAGTTTGCTAACCGATAGCTAACTCTACTCCCTTTCATCTATCTCTTTCAATCGGTCTCCACCGAACCGATCATGCATCGTAGTGAACTGAAGTGTTCTTGAGCTGACTAATGAGTTAATATTTCTTAGGCAAATTAAATATTATTTAATTTACTCCACTCATATCTAATTGATTAGTTAGTTTAACTAATCCCAACTAGTTCAACTAAACAAACAGAACATAACTCCACTACTTGTCCTGCTAACCCTCCAAAACTTCGCCACCGAAGTCTAACCGAAGTAAAACCATGCAAGATGCCATCAAACCCTAGGAACCACGTGATTCCTTGTGTCGATTGCATGAGCCACCTCCCCATGACTCAAATCAAGTGCGCCAAGAGAGTAAATCCGTTGTTTATAGTCAAAATATTATTAAGGGTAAATAATATTTGACTTCCATATTTTTAGGAGACTTGGCCTAAAAAATAGTCCGTCCTAAAATAGGGTCTCATCTATTTTTACCGACATGTCGCATCCATCAAGAATTTCAAGTAGAATTCCCAAATTATGCTCCGTATGTCTAAAAATAGACATAGTCTAAAAACAGACTTTGCGCCGTAATTTGCTCGCGGGGCCCACTTAGTGAAGGCGACTTCATTTCACTAAGCTCCATCATCTTGCCGCATTCTCAACACTCCCTCACAAGATATGGATTATCCGTAATCATCCCCGCTTCGTGGAATTCGAACTTGCCCGTAGAGCGCCCGTCGGATGTCGGCATCCCGATCCTCCGTGGAACATAAGGAAAGCATCATGATCCTCCGCCGAACACAATCTCTCCGATATGATGGTACCGATGTCGATATATGTTTGGACCTATCATGAAAAATCGACTAGCCGAGAGCTTGAGGTGCGGGCCTCGTTATCACGTAGATCACCGTAGGCTCCAAATGCAACCTCGAACAAACCCGCGATATCTTCCTCATCCAAATAGCCTCACATGCAGCCAAACTTGCTGCCATGTACTCGGCCTCTCGCTGAACCGAGTGCCACGGATCTTTGCTTCTCGCCGTACTTCAGAAAACCGTCGTCGACCCAATGCTGAAAACTCCTCCGTAAGTGCTCTTCTCCGGTCCGCGGGACTCCCCGCCCTAACTGCATCAAGAAGCGTAAAGTTTTACCCATCCTCCTCGTCCGTACCATAGACCATATCCCGATGTGCCTCCGATATAGCGCAATACATGCTTTCCGTCTTCCAAAAGAGCTTGGTAGGCTTAACCATAGCTTGCGAAAGTCAAGTTAATCGCATAGCATATATCGGGTCGGCACACCAAATACATCAACGACCCCACCAATCGTCGATAGACAAAGTGGCATCCACTACCTCCTCCGAAGTAGCATCTCTCCCTTCCTCCATCCTCCGGTGAAGAGTGGGTATCAACAAAGCTTGCAGCCTTGCATGTTGAACCTCTAATCTCTCCCTAGCATACTTGCCCCGAGAAACAAACAAGCCCACTGCTACTGCCAAATCTCCAATCCTGTGAAATAAAATGAAGGATGCCTGTGTCCTTCATCTCAAACTCTCGTGCAAGATCCTCCTTGCATGAAAGTACCAATCGCTCGTCGCGTCAAAATCAGATCATCTACATACAAGACGATGATCACGCCTTCCCTCCACCACACCGTACAGTTTGGATCCGCCTCACTCTTGGAGAATCCAAGCCCGGTGAAGTAACTCGTTCATCCGAGTGTACCAAGCACTCTAGGTGCTTGCTTCAGCCCATACAAATACTCTCTTTGAGTCGGCACAGGTGCGACTCACCGCTGAAGATCCCCAAACCTTCAAAGGTTTCGTTGCACACCTCTTCCTCAATAACTCCATTGAGGAACGCCAGTTTCTCACATCCATCCGATGAATGTGCCACCCCATCCGCGGGGGCCGAGAGAGCAGTGATCGTCCGTATGGAAGAGTACCTTGCGACAGCAAAAGTCTCCTTGCTAGTCAATCTCGATCCGTGAGAAGCCACGGCGACAAATTCGCCTTGTACTTCTCCACTCCCGTCAGCCGCTCTCGCTTCACCTTTTTGTAGATCCATCGCGAACCTACAACCGATTTCCTCCCCAACCGGTCTTGGGACACCTCCTGCGACCGTTCCCGATGATCGACCATATTCTCTTCGATCATGGCATCAACCCATGGTTCCTCCATGCCTTCCTCAAAAAAGCGATGGCTTCCGTCACAACACATTGACTCATAAGAGCCATGTATCCAAAGGTGGCCGGAGTCCGGTGACCGGCTTCCGTCTCGCGCTCGTGTCGTAGGTGGTCCTACAACCGTCTCTCGCATCCTTTGCGCCGCCCTCGCCGCTCGTAGTGCGCATGCGCCTTCCGATGGTTGGCGCCGCCCGGGTGGTTTCTTCCACCTTCCCGAACCTCCTCTCTTGTGGCTGATCCACATCCGGAAGCTCCTCTCAGGGAACCACCGCCTCCTCATCCGCATGCAAGTGTAGCCCCTCCCCAAGCGAACACCGCATGGCTTTCTTCCTCCCGAAATTTTATATCCCGTCGCACACCAGCCTTGCGACCGTCCGGGCACATACACCCGATAGTTGTGAGGTGTATCGCGTTGTACCCCACAAATATTCCAACTTCAGCGCAGTTGGATCCAGCTCTTCTTGCATCCTTCGTCACATGCATGTAGACAGAGATCCGAAACCGCAAATGGGAAATAATGTGCCTCTGCCGAATAAGCCTCCTCTCGGTGTACTCATGCCAAGAACCTCAGGAGGACAACGCGTTCTGCACATACACTCCGCCGTATTGCATGCCTCAGCCCACAAGTGAAAATAGCCCCCGATCATGCAACATCGCCCGTGCGCACCCACGATCGTTCGTTCTTCCGCCGCCCACCCCGTTCGCCGTGGGTTATGGGGTGCGATGAGCTCTCTCCGATCCCTTCGCGCTGCAACTCCTTGAATTCAGCCGAGATGAATTCACCACCGTTATCACTCCTTAGAGCAATCACCTCTTCCCCGACCCTTCTCGACCAAAGGCTTTTAAACTCGCGTAACTTCGCGGAATGTATCGCTCTTCTTCTCCGCATGAAGAAGATCCAGCACTTTCGAGAGAAATCATCAACAAAGATCACATAATACCTCGTGCTTTGGTCGTCGAAGCAACCGAGAAAGGACCACACACGTCCGTGTGAACTTCGGGCGGGGATCGTCGTGGCGCGACTATCCTTCTCGTGAAAGGTGGCTTTCACATACTTCCCTAAAGTACACCCCTTGCACTGATCCGACCGCGCAAGAGTGCCTTTAGGAAGTCCAGAGAAATCTGCTGCATCTTCAAAGCTCCATGGTGAAGATGGCCCAATTCCCCCCGTGCCATAGTTCGCCCTCATCATCCCGGCTCACCACATCTCTAGCCTTGCATGCCATAGCCGCGCAACATTCACCTCGCAAATCGATAAAGGTTCGAGTTCGAACCCTCATCTTCCGGGTCTCTCCAAAGAGTCTTACCGCAGAAGGCTTTTCCTTCGCTGAAGACCACATCATACCCCTTTATCCTCCAACATCGCCATCGAAATCAGGTTCTTCTTCAATCCAGGTACATGCATGACATCCTTCGGAAGACAAAGGGTTTACCGTACCCTCTCGAAAGGATACGGTACCGATACTAGTCGCATCGTATCTACCGTCATCTCCCATCTCGATGTGCATACTCCAAATCCTCTGTCCTCCGTATCCGAGAACAACCCCGATCTCCCATCATATGAAATGACGCACCGCCGTCCAAGAACCACACCGATCCCAAAGATACTCTGAAAACTAAGCATGCACCCAATGAAACTTTGACAGCCCACCCCACACTTCCAGCCTCATCTCCGCACCGAGTGAACTTCGGTGGAGGTATCCGGCGATGTTGTCGCCCTTCTCCATCTTGATGTTCCCGAGCTTATCTGAGCGCCGCCTTCCTTGGTCACTCTTACCTCCGGGAATAGATCCGTCAAAGCTTTCCACACAAATCATGGAGCAGCCTTACCATGAAGGCCGGATACAATATGATCCTTGACGCCTCTCCAACAGATCCTTCGACATTTCTTTGGCGTATCTTCTTTTGCCATGCATCGACCAAAGCTGCACGTGGGCTTTGGGACATCCGCATCCACGAACTCCTTCGACCATTATCTTCTAACACTGCCTCCATTCGATCCTTCCATGCAACATACTCCGAACCGCCTTCAAGAGCATATTCGAGTCGCAAACCATTGAAAGAAGACATCTTTCAACACCGGCACCAAGAAGAACAACCTCTCGGAAAATTCGAATTCCAAACTCAAAGCTCTATCGCTTCCGATCTATACTTGAAAACAAATTATTTCAAACGTAGATTGACCGCAAAGGGCATTCACCGCATCTTTCACCTTACAAAGAAGGATGAATATTCGAGGCTACCTGCCCGCATGCGTACCGTCCGAGGAAATAAGTTTGCAATCACCGTAATAGACTTCGACAATTAACTTCGCTCCGATACCATGTAGAAATTTGAATAATGGATGAGTTATCCACCGAGATTCTCCTGATCACACACTATTTTAGCTTCATGCATAATACAGAATCTCTTCTACCATTGATCATCACATGCGGAAATAAAATCAATTGCATGCACACATTAAAGCCATAAAAATTCACACATATGAACACAAGATTTCATGGGAAAGCTTAAAGCTGAAAACCCTCAACTATCTCTCAGATATTATACATGTCATGGAGATCATGTAACAATCATAGTACAAAGCTCTTTGCAAGCTCTCATGCACCACTTCTGCTACACACTATCAAGCTAGATCTAGCAAAACTCATGCTCCAACCTTTAGCCACTTGATAGCCAAATCGAATTGCGTATTTTAATGCTAGGTGATGGCCTCTTATATAGATAAACCACCAGCCTAAACTTTGCAATACTCATAGCTTACTCACCTATCTATGTGTTGCAAATAGCAACAGAGGGTTACAACCGATAGCTAACTCTACCCTTTCATCTATCTCTTTTCTCTAATGTCTCCATCGAATCGATCATGCAATTTCCAGAAAGTGAACTGAAGTGTTCTTGAGTTGACTAATGAGTTAATATTTAGTAAATTAAATATTATTTAATTTACTCCACTCATATCTAATTGATTAGTTAGTTTAACTAATCCCAACTAGTTCAACTAAAACAAAATTGCAGTAACATAACTCCACTACTTGTCCCGTTAACTCCTCCAAAAACTTCCGCCACCGAAGTCTAACCGAAGTAAACCATGCAAGATGCCATCAAACCCCAGGGAACCACGTGACTCTTGTGCTGGCCAGATGAGCCACCTCCATGACTCAAACTCGAAGTGCGCCAAGAGAGTAACCGTTGTTTACAGTCAAAGCTATTATTAAGGGTAAATAATATTTGGATTTACATTTTTAGGAGAGACTCCGCCTAAAATAGTCCGTCCTAAAAAATAGGGTCTCATCTATTTTTACCGACATGTCGCATCCATCAAGAATCTCCAAGTAGAATTCCCAAATTATGCTCCGTATGTCTAAAAATCAGACATAGTCTAAAACAGACTTTGCGCCGTAATTTGCCCGTGGCCCACTTAGTGAAGGCGATCATTTCACTAAGCTCCATCATCTTGCCGCATTTTCAACAACATCATGACTAACAAGGTCTTATTTGGGGAGGGCAGCCTTTTCTGAGGTGCCTGCACTGTAGATCTCTAGCTTATGAAGACCCGTCTCCTCCATTGGCGCATATTCTTTTCTTGATGCTTCTTCTCCTAAAAATGATGCTTTCTAAAATCGACAAGATGATTGGCATCAACCTCTATCTCTTACTACCTGGGCCTAATTTGCATAACATTTTTTCTTCTTCTGGTGCACTTGGACTAGAAAACTCTGACATGACATTTTTTGAAAGTGAAAACACTATCTATTTCTACACTTATATCTTCTCGTAGTTTAGATTAAACTAATGAACTCTTCGTTTCTCTACCTATACAAGATCAATTGTCAAGATTAAGCAAACTTTGACAGATTTCATTCTGCTAGACTAAAACATGGAATTGAAAAATGATCAAATCAAGATTAGACAAGCCTCCGATTTCTCATGTACTTGTGGCATAAAGACAAGCTACACACAAATGCTATTTGTACAAAATGAGATTTAGACTTGCGCACTTTCAGCATGACTATTTTTTGAACACAAGCCATCGCTATTTTTAAGACCTGCCTCTCTTTTTCTATTTTTTTTGTTGTTTTTGTTTTTTTCTCGTTTTCTCGATTTATTTATTCAAACAAAATATGTACAATGAGTAACAAATCTCATGCGACTATAACTTCTTGATAATGGTGGAATTTGAGTATCTTATCTTCAAAAGGATCTCCCGGTGCTCTTGGTCCACTTATTTCTTGAAAAGAAAATCAGGAAAATTTTTCTCTTGTAAGCACAACATAAGGGTTCTTACAAGAATCTCTAAAAAACCCCGTGTCTCCGATGTTTTTCCTTATATCTTTGATTTCCACTCCTCGCCTTTGTTGTACATCTTTTTTAGGTAATACAAATATTCTTTGTCATTCTTAAAATAGATGATGACATCATCAAGGTACATTATAGTAAAGAAGTTCAGCATTGGAAACATAGTTCTCCTCGAAACATGTCCCTAGTGTCTTATGCATGAAAAAAATGGGTTTGAACTTGAAACTACTTCAGTATTTGAAAAAATCTTTGAGTCGTTTTCTTTGAAGAGGAATCAAATGATGATATCCCGAAATATTATCATGCCAGACACATGGTTAGAAATCTTTATAGCTTATGTGTGGTATGAACTGCTTTTGGAAGGATATGAGTGTTGTTTAGGGAATGTTCATCCGTGTTTCTAAAATATACATATCCCGTAACTGTATTGTTTTCTTTCTTAATTGTTAATGTCTCTGATCAAGATTTTTGTGTTCCTTGTAAGGATGACTTTGGAAATGATGGTTGTGTCATGGTGTTAGAGCTATTTCGACATGTACTAGTATCTTGAAGAATTTTGTGTATCATGGCACTTCTCAATTTCTCGGTGTAATGACAAAATTTTAGCTAGTTCAATTAGCTCAAAGTTCTCCAAGACTCGTTTATCACATTCCTCTATATTGTCTTTATCGACATTTTTTCCCGTATCTACAAAAGTATTTTCAATAGTTGTAAGTTTTATTTGGAGGGGTAAAATGTTGGGATGGGTTGTGTATTTAGATATGGTGTAAGAACATAAGGCTTTTTTGGCCTTGATTTCCAAATATTTTGTTCTATGCAAGTTATTTAGCGCTCCGCATTTGGGAAAGTGTTCTGATTGTATTTTTTGAGGTTTGTACTTGGTTTGAGCAACTTGCTTGAGGGTGTAAGATGTTTCTATTTTTGAGGTTTTTTTTTCTATGTCTAGAACACGTATTCCTTTTCATCAGATACAATTGTTCCGAGTCATGATACTTTTGAGTATCTAGCTTATCATAGAGAAGCTAGTGTGCCTAATGCAATGGTCCTAGATTTTATTCAACTTTACCTATATGTTTATCAATGTCTTCATCGCATTTAGAATGAAAGAATTAAGGTCTGAATGCATGCAATAAAGAGGCATGTCGTTTGCTTTTTATTTAAAACCATATACTTCATGTGCGATTCTCGCACAATATTCTTATCTCGTTAAACCAGAATGGTGGCATAAGACATATCTAGTTGAAAATTTCCTTGGAGCTTGGCCCCCCAAGATTTAAGCAAAAGAATTCCATACTTGGGAGGAATGTCTCTGCTACCACTATGTCCATGACCAGGTGTGTTTTGTACTTGTGCCAAACCGACACAAAGACATTTTATCGTGCCCAGACACTTGACTTTGCTTGAATCAAAAAAATGTATGTCTTTACAAGGCTTCCTTATTTCTAGGCTCAATCTTTCCATTACTACTTTCAGCATGAGATTGTGAGAGAGGTCCTAATCTGAAGTACTTTTTGGCATTATATAGGATTTGGTCATGTATATTCAGACTAATGTAAAAGAAAGAGTGGTTCCCTCTTGATATTTTCCTTCTATTTTTGGTCAAAACAACACCCTCGTGGGTATCATCAACAGGTGTAAAGTATCCACATCATTTCCTATGTTTAGGACCTTTAGCACTTGAGATTTGTAATAGCTTTGGGAAATAAGTTCAGTGAGAGGCATGTATATTTTTAATTTGGCGTATTTTCCTTCAAAACCTGAAGGTTATTTGTAGTTTAGATATATTTTCTTCGCCTTTCTACCCATGACTTTTCTATATTCTTAATTTGCTGATTTTTATTTTGGGTTTTGTTCAATATAGTTGTTTCAGTGGGTCTTAGTAGAGGTACTAGGACAAATAGGGGTCAAGGTTTACCTGGCTATTTTTGTCTTCGTTTTTGATCAATCTTCTTAGCCATGATTTTGTTACTATCTATTTTTTTCTTTTAAGAATACTATCGGGAGCTTTGTAATGTCGTTGTCCGGGCTACCTTTCCTAGAGTTGTCTTCGTTTTTCTTACTCCTAAGATCATATTCCCTCTATGAACTTCCATTATGGTGCTTTGTAATCCTATTTCGTGATCTTCGGGGTCCCTCATAATTTGTTTCATCTTGGTTTGAGGAGAAGAAAACTTGTTCTTATTCTCAGAGGAAACCTCACCCTCACTATCGTAACCTATCAAGTTTAAGTGATTTTCATCAAGTGGTTCAACATTCTTTCTCACCTCATCAACATAGTTTTCCTAGAAAGGTGGCCTAATCTTGTTGATCATTCTCCTTTGGTTTGATTTGAGGTGGGTCTCTTCTAAATTTCTGATTTCGGTTTCTCGTTCGAGGATTTGGTCAAGCTGTCTCCCGAGAGGTGCCCTTTCGCTAGATTTATTCCTTCCGCATTCTCCATAATTCTAACCGTGTTGTCTGTTTTGAATCTGAAGAGGAAATGGAAGGTATGGTCTCATCTCGGTAAGTGACTTTCTTTCGATCTCATCCTAGCTCTCTTCTCGCTAGGTTGGCTTCAAGCACTGTCATTACCTTTTGCATTTTCCAAAGTTGCGAGGTCTCTTTCTCTTAATTGGTATGTCATATCCGGATCGAAACCTTTAATATTTTTCTATGCTAAGCCAAGTGGAGGTTTCATGTGAGGTGGAAGGCGTTATAGACACTTTTGAACTCGGTGCAATAGTTCTGAACACTTTCCATTCTTTAAGATTGTTGTATTCGAAAGGATTTGAATGGGGTTTTTCCGATTTCCTATTTGTTTACAAGTTTGCAGAGTGATGGGAGATCATGTATACTATTAGGAGCCAAGTTTTTAAACCATTTTTTGGCTTCTCCACCTAGGCTTTGGGAAAATTTCATCTTTATGGTTTCATCTTCTAGTTCCATGTGGGCTGAAATATCATCGATTCTATCTACATGCCGTTGCGTATAGAGCGGGGCCTACGGTAAAGTGTGGGATTTTGGATTGGTAATCATTTTGCAATGGTGCTCCAAAGGTCAGTATTACAAGGGCACATACCGTGTTGCCATGATGGGAGCGGTCGGTAGATTCAAAATAGGAGTATTTGTAGTATGGGATGAGGTGTTTGCACAAGGCGTTTGAATGGGTGACAAAGTACTGGAACTTGTAGACCGATTTGGCGTATTTGGGGCAAAAAGAGCCGGCGAGTGGAGAAGCTGGAAATTGGGTGGTGTAGTGTGAGCAGCTTCTCATAGGACTCGCTCGCAAATCTAAGGATCAAGATCGCAAGGTTGATTCTACTTTGTGACTTGTTTCTGGGGCGTTTTGCCGAACACAAGTCAAATTGGGGATCTTGCAAGGATGTAAGATGTTCGTGCACAGAGTTTTTGTTTTTTGAATATCCTATTGGTAGCTAAGTTACCAAATTCTAAGTTTGCCACAAAATCTTTCTCTCGGGTTGTCAACTATGATAGGAGGATTTGGGTCCGTGAGATCCTATATTAACTCTTCATGACGCTGCATTTCAAAATTCAAAATTTAGAGAGGATGACAATTGTGGCTATTTTTTGGATGGTTGTCCTCCGAGTCTTATGGATGCTAGTAAATTTTAAAACTAAATGAAGGCTAGTGGAGTCGCCGTGGATGCTTCGAAGTTTATGGTCTACCACCAATACTAACAAAGGTGTTTTAGGGAAAATATTTTTTCTAAGATTTTTTATGCAAAAACTTGTGAGAGTGTTCAAAACTTAGATCAATGTGCTTTTCTAGGATGTTGAGAAAGTTATAAAATTTCATTTTGTGCTCCGTTGATTTTTTATGTTTGATGAAAATTTCTAAATTCCTAAGTAGTACTTATTTGTCATCGTTTTCGTAGGTCACCATGATCTTTGTGATTGGAAAGGTAAGTCAACAGATAGCATGCTTATGGAAATTTTTGGTTTTTTAAATGGAGTGTTAGGCCCATCGGAGGCTAGTGGAGTTTCCGAGGTGAATGTTATTGTCTTGTAAAGACAAAAGTTTATGGTCCACCGCCAATGACCGATAGAAACCAATCTAGGGATGTTTTTGTGAGTTTTTTGCTGCAGTTTTATATGCAAAAGATGTTTCTGTAAAAGTGTCCTATATTTGATTCATCACTTAGCGAGCAAAACAAAGAGAGTCTATTTTTAAATTAATTTCTATGTTGTTTTTCCGATTTGAATATAGAAGGACTAATGAATCTAACAAGGCTTATCAAAGATGTTTATGTATTTAATGTTTCCACCATAGTTGCTAGTATATCAAAGGTAAAATGAGGAGTATATCTGATCAGTATTTCTAAGTCTAACTAAGCTTGTATGAGGTATTCGTAGGAAAATATGTACTCGAAGTCCCACCTTGGTCACCATTGTTAGTGTCCCGTAATTTGGCAGATTGGTAAACCCAAAATGACAAAATGGTAACATCGCACAAGCTTTGGAGCTCTAGGACTAGTCTTTCCCCGACTTAGAGAGGGCTCTCTATTTATGCAAAGGATGTAAACTTGTTTTCTTTTGTATATTTGATTTTAGGCTAGTTGTTAAGTATTTTTTGGTTTGTTTTGGGTTTTTTGAGGGGAACTAATCAAAGGATAAATAGATAAAGAGTTCGTCAAATAAACTAGGCTATGGGGTCAGATAAGGTCAAGAATGTCTTAATGATGGACAAGGTATTACTGCAGGGCCAATTTAGTCGAGGTAAATGGATTCTTTGGATGTAAGTGAAATGATATGAACATTAAGTTTGTGAAATAAAAAGATATTTTAAGCATAAATAGTTAAACATCAAGCATTCATGAGTTAGGGATGACCATTAATCTCTATGAACGAAACTCAAACTGATAGATGCAGAAAATAAACAATCCAGTGATACATAGAAGTATAAGACCCTCTAAATTTGGGAAAATCACCTTCAATTTTTTGGGAAAACAAATAAGATAAACAAACAATTCAATCTATGAAGAGGGAACTCCTAAACATCATATCTTGAGCTATCGGGAACTTTGAAATAAGACTGCAAAACATGGACAAAGGGAAAGTTCGAAACAAGACCTCTTTGACTTAACTAAAACAACCAATAATTCAGAGAGAGATTTCAGAAATGGAGTTTTGATTAGCTATGAGTAAGCAGGGCATACCGTGAATCATACTAGATAGCAAACATAATAACCATTAATGAAACTGATAACAAGTTCTTAGGGTACCAAAGAGCAATTAAGAATTATTTGACATAACCAAGAAAGATGAAAACATTTAAGTTGCAATGAATCAGGAAATTTGAGGTGCCTCCATGGGCGTATATCAAACTTATTCTTTATTGAACTACAACAAGCAAGAAGCATGAAAACATGTATCATAAATTAAGAAAACATAATAGATAAGGAACACAATACCATTCACCAAGCCATGGAATCCTACATACAATCCTCCTCCACTATCAAAGTCAAGCAAGAGATCATCCACTTCATAAGACAAGTATTCCTTCAAAGCTCATAATTCTATGTATTTCTCTCTATAACATCAATTTCTGCCTCTGGTTACAATGAATCCTCTTGGATTATATATGCCAAAGAGGAGGAAACCTACCTAGAGCAACTAGAAGGCCATTGGCCAAAAACAAATATCTTATTTTTTCCTTGAGGATTTGCAAAGCCCAAAGCGCAAAACATCTTCAAAAATATCTATTTAAGCTAAAAATAGTAAGAAAATTGACTTTTAATCTCTGAAATAGGGTTAAAAATAGCTTAACGCACATTTGGATGGCCACCTTTAGAAAACTGCCTTTTCAACAATATCCTACAGCAGTGTAGCACAAGAAAAAATTCTATTTTGTAGAGGATTTTTTAGGGACTTCCCAATATCGAAACGAGGCCTGTGATGGCTCATTGGAAAGCCTTAGATATCCACTTTCTGGAACTACTTGATTTTTTCGAAAATGATGCATGGAAGTTTGTCAAAAAAGTGGACTGAGTGAAAAAACCCAAGAGGGTCTCACCTGCTGATATTTGAGGAAAAAAGGTAAAATTTGACTATTTTTTGCCACTTTGGGGGACCAAAACACATTCTTTTGATCTGAAAATTTGTGAATAGATGCCCCAAAATTTAATACATCCAAAAAAATAACTTTCATGAGCTAAGGATGCTCCTAGAAAACATGTCAGTGCCTAGAAAAATGTGCAATTAGGCCTAAAAATCACAAAAAAAAAGATCATGTCAAAAATTGCTCAATTTTGCTGAGCAAATCCCTTAAGGGTATCTAGAAGCATGTAAGGAAGCTGAAGCCAAGATTCTGAGCCTAGATATGTATTTTTCCCCTTTTTTTCACCGGGCGCCTCCTTTGGGCAGTTTTGAGCTTTTCTTGGGAAATCTTGAGTTTTCTTTGGGAAAATTGATTCAATTTCTTGTAATGCCCGGTCATCTTCCTTTGAAAACCCAAGTATTTGTTTTCCTTGTACAATTTTTCCTCCAAATGTTTGTTTTCTCTTTCAAGCCATGATTCTTTATCATTTTCTATCTCTTGGGCAAGAAATTGTGTGAGAGGATATGATCGAGCAAGGGTTACTTCTTCTTCCCTTTGTTTCTCCAAAGCTTTCCTAAGACCCATAGCCCTAGGCCTTTTTCTTACTGGTTTCTTTTCTTCCTCAATGTCATCAAATTCGCCCATATACTCTTCAAGTTTGACTTGTGCTTTGTATGCTTCCCTTTGGTATTTGAATGCCCAGGCCTCATAGATTTCCATTTCCCCGCTCATATGTCCATTTTGCATTTGTAGAACGTGTATGAGGTCCTTTGACCTTTATAGATCAGTTTCTAAGTCCTGGATTTTGGCTTCTCTGTTTTGTAAAGGTGACCTAAGGATTCTGGCTTCATCATCTTCAGCATCACTGTCTATTTGTATGATGTCAAATTCCTTTTCATGCTCATGGCTACTCTCCTGCTGTTCAACTTTTCTTTACCCTTGCTTTGGATAGACTTCTTTGCTCTTGTTCTCTTTGGAAATTCAACAATACTCTTCTTAGGCAGTTTTCCTCTACTCCTTAGCGCCCTAGTGACATTACTAGTCACTGCTTGAGTAGTTTTTTTCTTTGCAGATTTGGTGTTTTTAGCCTTTGGTGATTTTGAGGAATGAATCATGGCCCCTTGCCTAGGAGAGGAAGCAAGCACATGTTCTTGGATGTGTTGAGGAGAAGAGAGAGGAGGTTTCATCACTAGCATTTGTTCAACTTGATATTTTACACTGCTTCCTCCTTCATCACCTAATTTGCTGCACTGTTCACTGTTTTCATGTTCTTCTTTCGGGTTGTCTTGTTCACTATTTTCCTTACTGTTGTGGTGCTTTTCCTCTTGAGGGATATCATGTTGACGGACTGTCTTCATCTATTTTTGGTATGCTGTCACCTCCCTTACTGTTTTGAAATTATTCTAGGTTGCCAACCTTACCATCACTGTATTGAACTTCTTCTTTTGTGTTACCCTTACCATGCTAACTGTTTTCAAGTTTTTCATATGAGCTACTTCCATCATGACTGTCTTCATTGTCATTTTGCATGCTGCCACTATCTTCACTGTTTTCCTTAGAATCTTCCCTTTGTTCCTCATCATCACTAATATGATTCTCTTCAGTTTGTTCCTCATCATCACTAATCTACTGAGTGCTTCTATGTTCATGTTCATCACTTTGTTCTTTATCATCACTGCTTTGCTGCTTTTCACTTTGTTCCTTATCATTATTACCTCCTTCCTCACTGCTTTGTTGAGGATTGTCTTGTTCTTCCCTATTACCGCTTTCTTCATGGCTGTTATGCTGACCGTCAATCTATTTTCTTTCATGACTTTGTTTAGGACTGTTGTGTTCCTCATCATTACTGCTAGCTTGAGGACTTATATGTTCCTCATCACCCTCATGCCTTCTTTCATTGGGTTCTTCTCTTTCACTATCAATCAAAGGGGACTTTTGCTTTTGAGGGGTAGATTGACTAGATGAAGGGGAGACATAGTGAGTGGAGGGTGAGGAGGACACATGAGATGGGCCATGAGATGAAGAGGTAGTGGTAAAATCTGGATGGGAGATGAAGGATTCCCAAGGAATTCCTTTTTTCCCAAGTTGATGAAGGATGAGAATTTTTATGAGTGAATGATGAAATAAGCTAGCCTTTTGTTGGCAAGGGGTTTCTTTTGGAAAAATGAGGCCATTTTGTCAATGCTCCTACAGAGGAAGAAATGGAGATTCAATAGCTGGGTCTTGGTGAAATGCATCAGAAGTCTGATATGATAGGAATAAACTCGAGAATATCTCCCCTCACATGTGAAATATTTCATGATGGTTTTCATAAGAGGTGCATAATTGTTCAATAGATGAGAAAAGGGGAATATGGCCTTGCAATCATTTTGGTAGGCTGGTTTCAAGAAGGGCTTGTAGTGTTCTAGGTCCAAATAGGCTTGTTTGAACCATTTCTCACCAAGATAGGGGATATTGGTTTCCTTTGACACTGATCTAGGGGTGAGCACAAAATCAAGGCCTGCTATGTGAACATGTTATCCTTGCAGTCTTAGGGCAAACAACTGTGTCAAGGGAGGGTGATTTGTGACCTCTTAGACTCTTTGGAAAAAATTAAGGCACCCTACCTCATGAAAGTTGAAAAGAATTGAAGGGGAGTCATTTATTTCCTGAGTTGTAGTGGGCTCAAACCGGTTATGATACCCCCTTTTGTTGACCTTCTTTGGAGGCATAGTTGTTTATACTTTCGTTCACTCTCTTATCAAAACAGTTCTTTCAAATGAACTTTAAATAGATCTCTTCTTTAAGCATTGTACTTATTTCTTAGCTAGCAAACAAGTTTTTTTTTAATGAAAATAAGTTTCCTTCTTAAGAACTGTGTTTTTCCTTGTTACTTAGTAGAAATACCTTCAAAATAAATCTGTCTTTTTCCTTTATGAGACTGTGTCCTCTTTCACTTATTTTTTTTAAACAAGTCTTTAAACTGATAATAGGCCTCCCTTCTAAAAAACTGTCTTTTCTATTTTTTTGTTTTTTTCTTCTCACTCTGCAAACAGGCCTTTTTCAACAAGTAGGTCTTCTTGCTCTTTAAAAATCACTGATTTTCTTCAATTTACTGATTATTGACTTCCTTCTATGTCCATTAAAACATAAAATTAGGTGAAAGAGCACAAGTACCACTTTAGAAATCTCCTTGACTGTATTTGAACAATTTATCCTCTGCAAAAATTTGGAAATTTGCAACTTTTGAAAGCTTCTGGAGGTATGCTGCACTTCCTTTTAGCATTGGCCCGGGCGGTCAAACCTTCATTCATAAATGGCCCAGGCGGTGGGCCATTCAAAGGTGGCCCAGAGAAACGCGTCGCGTTTAGGCTGGGCACCGGGGATTTGTACATGCGGGTTGCATGCAACGACAGGCGCATCGCGCCCAGTGCACAAGCCTTAAGAGATTACCTATAGGCGCACCGCGATATTATTCAGGCACATCATGTGCTCAGTAAAGTTGCCATGATGTTAAAGGCTTGTTTTCTCCTCCTGCTAAAGGCTGCAAAAACATAGTGGAAAGTAAAAGAGCTCAGATGAGGCCTTTTATGTCTTTAGAGAGGGTTTGAAAAGTGCCCTTTTCCCTCCCGTTTTGCCAATTTGAAAAAATCTCCTTCAAAAAATTTTATTTGTGGTGAAAATGCATTTTGTCTTTTGAAATAGCTTGTCTTTGAAACCTCTATTTGTTATGAAAGAGGTTTTTTTTTTTTAGAAACACCATCTGGGCGCTCTGTGCCTTAGGCTTCAACTTCTTACAATTTTTTAAGGACATGTCTCTGTTTTGGAAATGAAGAATGCCTTTAAACAAATCAACTATGTAACTTCCCTTCTTTATCATTTTCAAAATTTCCCTTCAATAGAACCTTGCCTAACTTTGTTTATCAATTGGAGAAGGTTCTCCTCAAAACTTTAACCTTGTAATTGTCATCTGATGGAGGCATCAAGTAAAAACTGCTTGTTATATTTGTTTATCATTTAATGAACTCTTTCAAATAAGGTCTCTCAACTCTGTCTATTAATGACAATTTTTCTCAAATACAGAGTTAACACTTGATGATTTTTGAACCCTCTTCTTGTTATGAAGGGGGTTATGCAACTGTAACCATTTAGGTCACTCAAAACCACTGATGAGCGTTCTGCTCATGATGAAGGATGAAATTTTGATAAACTGCATGGGCGCTTATTTGACCTCTGCTAACCAACTGAAGAATGTCTATGAACAAACTCTTTGTGGGCTCTTTAGAAAAACTGTGTTTATCATTCAAACGAGACCCCGTGCTTGTTGTTCGAAGGAGCCTTATTTAGAACTGTGAGGGGTGCCCTTTCTTCTCTGGAAGGAGGCCTTTAATCTGACAACATTAACCCTTGAAGGAGGCTACTTGTTCCAAATCTGGGCCCTCTAAGACTATGCCTTTACCCTCTGCTTATGATTGAAGGAGGTTTCCAAAACATAAACTTTGTGACCCTTTATACCACTATGAGGCCTTTCAATACCATTATGTCAATTCTCTGCTTGTTTATGAAGGAGGCCATCAAACTATGTTTTGACCCTCTACTTGTTTATGAAGGAGGTCATCCTAAAACATAAAAACCTTATCTTCATCAGATACTTTGTCTTTCTTTGTCCATTTCAAAAGGGTATAATGGGAAAACTGTGATCTTTTACTTATCACTTATGAAGTCCTTCAAACAAGCTGTCCTCTTTCTTTATGAAACCTTTTCTATAATATATGTCTCCTTTGCACTATATCATTGTGAAGCTTTAGGAGTAAATAATGTGCTTTGTAAATGGTGAGAACTCATTGCTGTGCATCTTTGAAATAACTCTTTTTCCCTTGACTGTGTTTTCATAAGGTGCAGTGAATTTGTCTTTGACTTCCTTTCAGAGTCCAGGTGTATGGTAAGGTATAAGAAACAACTGTCCTCTTATGCCTTCATGATGATGCCTAATTGCTTTAGACTTCTCTCTGTCAAGATTGTCCCTCTTACCTAAAAAAGAGTGATTTGCAGGGCTTGGTCACCTTTTGGAGAGATCATGCAAAGATGCCTTTGGAGTTAGTCATGGAGTACTGATGATAAGCATCACTTAGTCCTTTGTATTCTTTTGTCTTGATAAATGATCATTGTATTCAAGCACCTATTGGATTTGAAACCATGAAGACCCTCACTTACTGCACTTCATCTGATTCATGATGGCAAACTACTTCAGCATGAGAGACCTGTTTGGATTTGTTCTTTTTCTCTTATTTGCACAATGTCATTTTTGAATACATTCCTGCAGCGATGTACTTGGTAGATGATATTTGATTTCCTGAGAACTTAGCAATGTGTCATAAAATCAGGATTGAAATGTCCACTTTCTTTCATTCATGAAACTTTTAGAATCTTGCCCTTTTCCTGGAATGAATATTTTTGAGCTTTGCTAATAATGAAAAAAAGTAACCTGCTAGTTTATGCAAGGCTGAACCCTGCCCAGGATTTTCAATCTTCACTCATGCAATTAGAATGCATCTCAAAAAAACTGCCCAAATAAAATCTCAAGTCCGGCAATTACATACACATAATTTCAAAAGCTCCTTCTTAACATATGGTTCAAAACCCATCATTCATAATTTCCATGCCAACATTCACACATCACTGTATTCAATAAAAGAATGCACCTAAGCTTTAAAACTCAACCTGGCAATTCATACCACTCTCATTCAACCAAATTCCTCCAACGCACTCCCAACTCAACATTTAACGCTGCCATGCATTAATTTTCTCCATCGTTGTTCAATACTATAGTTTAATTATTCAATCCATTACTCCAGCCTTTGTAATGCTCTTCCACGCACCAAACCTGCTCAAGTTTGAATCGACCTGTGTTCACTCATACACACTCAATGTATCATAAATAACTATGTTATTTCAGATGCATTTAATACAAATCCACCATTAATCGATTTACCTTTTCCAATTTCAACACATATTTGACTTCCAGCCACACATCAACATTAACAATGTATCTGGCCATTAACTTACAATCCAATAAAAATCGAGTACCAAAAAAATGACATTCCTCTACACGATTTTTCAACAGCGCTTTCTTCGATTCAATAGCGCTTTCTCTGATTCATCACATAAATTACCATCGATTTTCACCAACAAGTTTGCCATCGATCCTTCAGCACGAAATTTCCATCGGCAATTACAAATCCTTTGCATTCTTCATTGTAGACCAATACCATTCAATTAAATAACACAAACCCACGCAACACAAATCAATTTCATTATTTCAAACAGCTATGTTTTCGATTCTATTCAACTTGTTCTGCATTTATAATTCCGTGTCAAGATATTCACACCAATGAAACAACGCTTCAACTCATATAAACCACATGTTATCAACTGCAGAATTTGACCCATACACATCGCAGAACTATCATAAAATGACTCTCGTCAAGTATATTCAATTCAATATATTAAACAATCTTCAACCTTATCGTTTTTCTATTTAGGCTCAACAATTCGTGCGCTGAGAACACAATTTTAGTTATACCATAGGTTGAATTACCATCAGTATTTCACCACTAGATAATGAATTTCAAAAATATCGGAGTTGATATACAGGCTTTACTTCATACCCCAAACCCGTGGACTCAATACAAAAGAACCATTCATACAACGATTACAAAACCTCCATTCCTGTGCCTTCCAAACCAGAATTATATCACTGCTGGTTAACATAAAATATGAATCGATCTTAGACAGAGCTTAAAAAACTCTGCACCCTTTTTAATTCCTTTAATTCAACATATTAATTAAACATTCGGTCTAACAACGCAGTTCACTATATTATATGGATTTCCAACTCAAATATCCAATATCTGTTTTGAATCTGAAGATTGATTTCAGTGCTGGCCTTGAAGGCTCACCATTAAACATCGACTAATGTTTTCAAACCTCTATTCCTATGTGAAACTTACGCTTTCAACTGTTTCCATTTTCAATTTATACAATCGATTCATGGACCAACCCAACCATTATTTTTTCCAGTTCTGTGTTAAGAGGTGTTCTCAATTCATATATACATTTTCAATTCAACTTCCAATTACAGAAATTAAACACACAATTTATGAAAACACACTTTTCATATTAAAAATGAAAAAATACTTACAAACTTTGTCTTTGGCCGGATATTCAACAGTCATGGCCCTTACAATTTCCCAGAGGCTTACAGCCTTGGCTGTTCAAACCTGCTCTCAATCACTCTAATCTCACCTCTCTATTTGCCTTTGAGGCCTATCAATTTATACAAATTAAAAATGCACTAATTTAAGTTCAATCCCTTTAATATCTCAACAAATCCCCAAATCTCTCAACACCCCTAAAATCTAGATCTTTATCCCTAAAACCTTGCAACTAAATCTATCTTAGGCTTCCTAATTATCTCTTAGATATCTCTCATCCAATTTCTCTCATGTTTTCCAGTTGTTTGGAAACATTTACAAATTCTCACAAATAATTAATTAAAAATATAATTAATCACTCAAAAATAATATTAATATTTACATGAAATTAATAAATTCTCAAAAACATGAGACCCCTAGGTTTAATAAAAATACAAGGCATTTTTCCAAGCTAATGCTCCTGCATCAGACTCCCAAGGTTGAAAATGATCATGATCTCCTGATCATGCGTTTCAAATCTTTATCCACTTGGATCCCACACTTTGTTCTGCAAGTCATCATCTGTTGTCGTTTGCTGCTTTTCTCCAGGTTTCCATATTTTGTTCTGCATCCTGCCTCCAGCTATACTTTCATACTATGCTTTTGTCTTTCAATTGCTTAAATTCTTTTTCTTTCTTGCTGTTTTCTGCTGCCTCTAAGACACCTTCATCATCAGTCTTCTGATGCTTTCAATTTCTATGTCCAGCCTTTCCTCTGTCTGGAAATTTTTTTTCTACTGCTGCTGCTTTCACTTCTTGTTGCTGCCGCTAATGTTGTCTCAGCTGCCACCATAGATGTTGCTGCCTCCCAAAATTCCTGTCCCTCTGAAACATTCTTTCGCTCATCACCTGCAAATTTATCTTTAGAAAATAAATTATCTTTTAATTCTCTTCCTGCAGTAACATATCCATTTATCTCTGTTTGTATACTAGTAAGAAAAATCAATTTTAGCAAACTACTATCTGCTCCTTTCTCAACTTCAAGAAAATTTACTTCAGTGCCTGCAACTTCTGGTTCAAATTTCTCCAGCAAACATTTCAGCCATTTCTCCTCAAGCATTTCATCAACATGCTGCAAATTAGTTTTAGCATAACCTTCATCTTCCCCTTTGACAATTTTCAGTAATTGTCCATCATCATCTTGATTGATTTTGGCAATCAAATCAAGTTCTTCCAACACTGTAGCCTCATTCTCTATCACTGTAGCAGTTTCAAAAGTTCGTCCTCCAGTCTTCTCTTGGCTATACAGACAACCAATTCTTCCTTGTCACCCATGGTAACAAGCCTCTGCATATGAGACATGACTGTCTCATCTTATTCCTGCAACATTTCTTCTTCTTCCAAGACAATTCCAAGTGATGGAATGTCTTCTGCATCACCTGTAAACACAATCAAATTGTCAGCTTCAAAATCACAAGACCCAATGGTCTCACTTGTTGATTCAGTCACCAAATTTTCTCTCTGCAGTTCCAAGTCTTCTTCAGGACTCAGAAAATCTTCACTGGCTTTCTCCTCAGCTTCCTCTGGCAACACTTCAGTATGCTGCTCTGAGTTTTCTTCCAACTCCTTTGTCAGCACATCAGTATGCTGATTTGTATTCATCATGAGACTGTCAAATAGTCTCTCCTTCTTACCATCCTCTGCTCCAGGACTATCATTCATGAAAAATTTCTTACCTTGCTTCCTCAGAAAATTATCCTGTACATAAGTCCTCTGTCTCTCCAATTATCTTCTCTGAAGATCTAGTTTCCTATACAATTCAACAATTTCATTAGGAGTAGAACTTGGAAACTTCACACAATTTTCCATACCTTCACCAGCTCTTTTCCATACCTTCTCTCTCTGCACCAATATTCTGATTAGACTCCTTTTTCCTCATTTCTTCCTCAGATTTTTCTATCTCAGCATTGATCTGAACAGACTTCAGATTCAATTCTCCCTCCTGCTCTTTAACAAAATTTAAGGCTTGCTCATCTCCCTGTACTGTACCTGCAAACATACACAACTCATTAGTTTTAAAACTAAAAGACTTTTCAGTCTCAAATGCTTCCTCCAACACTTCCTTTTGAATAGATCTCCGTATGGAATCTTCAAATTCCATCTCTGGCTCAAGAACTCTAAGTTCCTCCTTCAATAAGGCAATCTCATTTTTCCTCAACTTTGTCTGCAATGGTTTCCAAATCACTCTCTTTCCCTTCAGTGGAAAGATCTATCCTCCTTTCTGATTTTCCTGCTCTTGCAGCCATTCCTGTAGTACCTGCAATTGTACCTTCATTACTGCAATTTCTCTTTCTCTGACTTCATCAGTCATCTTACCTCTGTGGAATTCCTCTGAACCTCTTCTCTGATCCTCCATGATCTTCTTCTCCATGAGTTCCTCACTCACCATGAGTTGCACTAGCCTCTGCAACAACAAGCTCTCCTGCTGCACCTTACCTCACCAATCCGCTTCACTGGATCTGGTCTTTTGGTAAGTACTGGTTCACTGCCTCTGGAACCTCTTGAGCACTCTCTCTGCTCTCTCTAGGCTATCTCTTCAACTCACCTTCTTCTTCAGGACACTGAAATTTTCCTCCCTATCCAGCCTTTAGCTGAATGTCAGGTTCACTGCCATCATCTTGTCTGCAACCATAAACTTCAATAATAAATTTCAAATCAGAAAATTATCTCACCTTTAAGATCCTGCATGATCTTGTCCTCCATTCATTTCTGCGATCCTGTTCACTGCAATTGTGTAGCTTGCATATCAGATTTAGAATACATTCAAATAAAACACTCTTCAGTTCTCAATAGAATCTTCCTACACTCATTCAGAAAAAACAAACATCTTCCACTTCAACAGAGCCTTCTTGATCTGATACCAAAAATGACGCAAGGCTGAACCCTGCCCAGGATTTTCAATCTTCACTCATGCAATTAGAATGCATCTCAAAAAAACTACCCAAATAAAATCTCAAGTCTGGCAATTACATACCCACCATTTCGAAAGTTCCTTCTTAACATATGGTTCAAAACCCATCATTCATAATTTCCATGCCAACATTCACACATGACTGTATTCAATAAAAGAATGCGCCTAAGCTTTAAAAATCAACCTGGCAATTCATACCACTCTCATTCAACCAAATTCCTCCAACGCACTCCCAACTCAACATTTAACGCTGCCATGCATTGATTTTCTCCATCGTTGTTCAATACTGTAGTTTAATTCTTCAATCCATTACTCCAGCCTTTGTAATGATATTCCACGCACCAAACCTGCTCAAGTTTGAATCACCCTGCGTTCACTCATACAAACTCAATGTATCACAAATAACTATGTTAATTCAGATGCGTTTAATACAACTCCACCATTAATTGATTTACCTTTTCCAATTTCAACACATATTTTACTTCCAGCCACGCATCAACATTAACAATGCGTCTGGCCATTAACTTACCATCCAACAAAAATCGACTACCAACAAAATGACATTCCTCTACAAAAATTTTCAACTACGCTTTCTCCGATTCAACAGCGCTTTATCTGATTCATCACATGAATTACTGTTTGTGCTCAACTTAGTGTTCCTAAATTGAGTTCATTAATTGTCAACCAGGGCTAGTAAACTGCTGAAGTGTGGTGCACTATATGTGCCTAGGTATTTGTTTCTCACTACATTGTGTTTAGTGTTTTATGATGTTTTTGGTTTTATGGTTTTATGTTTGAAAATGAAAAGAAATAAGTGCTGGTGAAAAGAAGCTATTGGTTATATTAAAACAGAACAAAGCCTAAACTATGGATGGAAAACAACAAATGCAAAGCTTGATAATGAATTTATTGCAAGGAAATAAATCACAACATGAGCTTGAACTTTTCCAATTCATTCATTAAATATGTGTTGGAAGAGCTTGAGAAATGGACAAGTTAAGTGTAAATGAAGTTCTCCTAAATAAACAATCAACTCACAAAAAAAAATGATTATTTGTAACACAGTAAGGTTTCTATTCTAGATTAACATATGATGCTGAAGCTAACCTATTCTGCAACTTGACTTATCACTACTAGGCCTTATTCAAAAGTTTAGAGATTTTCTAGAATAATGTTTGGAAAAATGGCTATAGGTGAATTTGTAAGAGATTTGCAAAATAATCAAAGCCTTAAACTGATATTACTAGCCCCTGTTCATGTGATGATGTATCAATATAAATTCAGAACAAAAGCAAGTTGTAAATAATGAAGGCTGAGAGACTAATTTTGACAACTGGTACTACTTGAAATGCAATGGATAACACTAGGCTAGAACGCAGTCTATCAATCTTAAAATACAATGACTACAACTACACTAGAATGCCATTAATCTTTTCTTGAAACAAAATGAACTGAGACTGAATTAGAGTGCTACTAATCTACTTGAAGTACAGTGAACAGAGTTAAACTAGAATTCCATTATCAAACTTGAAATGTAGTGACAGAGATAAACTAAATGCAATCAACCTCCGGAGTGTTATGACTAAATTAACATGCAACTAGTCTATGGAATTCTACATCCCATTTCGTTCAATATGAATGATATTTTGGAAGAGTTTGTAAAAACAAGTCTGGCTATATTATTCAATGCAATTGAACATAAACATAAGATTTGAAAGCAAATACAACTAGGATCTAAGATACCACAACTGTTTCTTATTCATTGTTAATGATGTTTTGGAAGAGTTTGTAGGAGTAAGACCGGCTATGACACTTAGTGTAAACAAGCATAAATCATAAAATTCGAAAAGAAATGCAACTAAAATCTACAACACCATAGCTATGCCTTATTCATAGTGATGATATTTTGGAAGAGTTTATAAGAGTAAGTCTAGCTGTGATGATTAATGGAAACAAGTATGAAACATAAACTTCAGAAACCTACTTAAGCTAGAAATGAAAACCGAGACTACAATACTTATCTAAGCCATATGAACAAAGCTGCTTAGGTAGAAAGGGCCCTCTACCACCGGAGTAGCACGCAAAATCTACTTCAAGATTGACTCAGCGCTTTCAATAAAGTGATGTTTTTTCCATTAAAAGAGAAATTACTTCAAAACAGAGTGTTTTCGGACTTCTGAAATCTAGTAATCAAACACAAAATCTAACCTTGTCCCTCGGTTTCCTGAGCCATATTTATAACAAAATTACATAAATGTCTTGAGATAGCCTAGGGATAATTGTATTTCCAAACTAAAATCAAACTGGAACTCTGATGGTGGTCTCGTAATATGATTAAGGACATCTGGACTGTCCTTGTCCTATTAGGAGTCTATCTCCTAGTTTGAATTCCCACGTGCATAACCACCTACAGAATTCCGTTCAAACTTTGTGGAGAGTAAAAAATGATGAGGGAATGATGTGGAATATGACCATATGTGTTTTCCTCTGAGATGACACCTTGAACCTGCATAGACATGAAGACAGCTGCAGAATCGGCAAGTAGCTTCAGAATGTCTGCATTCTGTAGCTAGATCTAGTTCAAAAATTACTACAATGACAAAATCATAAAAAAATAGCAAGTTAGTCATGATATACATTCTTAAATAAATTTTAATTAATTCTATTGATCATTTGAGCCTATAATTAATAATGGACAGAGGAAATGGAGTGGAATGTGGTGGAAGAAAGAACATCTTTGGAGCTCAACATACCCCCACTGCTAGGTTCTTGCATGTCCTCATGCAACTATTCCATGAACTCTGAGACCTCTGCAAGGACATCCAACCCTCTTCTTCTGATTTTCCTGGCATTCAAAGGCCTTCTGGGCTTTCTTATGACTAACTTGAATCTCAAATTTGTGAGTGCCCTGGTTAAATTTTTATTTTTCTTCTTCAATTTTTCATTGGCCTTGTACAACTTTTGCATTTGTAGAGACAGAGTTGAATTCATATCATTTTTCAGTTTAAACTGCTCTCTCAGAATTTCATTCTCATTCTTGATATGCATGTTGAGTATTTATAACTCATATTTATCTCTCCTTAGGATATCAACTGCAGATCTTGGTGGACTAGGAGTTCTGTCTCTATTTTCTGAAGCTCTTTTCTCTAATGTCTCAACATAGTTGTAAATTTCTTGCTGTGCTGGGTCTATTTCAGGAGCTCCTTCATCAAAATAATCCTTAGTAGGTGTTTCTTCATCCTCTATGTTTATGACTTCAGTTTGTTTAACCTTTGTTTTCTTTAGTATCTCTCTAAGTCTGTGGCTCCTTCTTGGTTGAGATGGTCCTTCTCCTTTCTCTCTGGCAAATTTTCTTATTATCCTCTCTTTCTTAAGCTGCTTCCTAATCTGAGCCAATTTCTCAGAAATAATTTCTTCACTGCCTTCTTGTATTGTTTTACTAGTTTCAGTTTTGGAGGTTTTCCATCTTCTGCTTCTTTTTGTAGGTTTGTCTTCAGGTGGAGGTTCCTTGGGTTCTTCAAAGTGATTTCTCACTAAGAAATCTTCCCAATTATCTCCCATTTTTCTCAAATGATGCTCAACCAAAATTTTGACTAAACCATGGTGGTATAAGGTTGTTTCTAGAAATTGAACTCTCTTTTGAACACTTGAGGCCATTTTCTTTAAACTATGAAGCAAGAAAAAGGGAAAATTGAGTTCTTCTTCTAAGAAATGCATTATCAACTGAATATGATAAACATAGAAGGTACCATATCTTCCTTCACAAGTGATGAATTTTTGCAAGATAAGAAACATGTTCCTCCATTTGTTCTTTAGTGCAGAGCTAGGAATACCCTTTTTAAAAATGGAAATATCCATACCTGGTGACTTGAGTATCTGCTTCCATGCCTCGTTATGAAATTCTCTATTCTTGAACCACCTTTCTCCTTGTCTGGGAAATTCCGTTGCTTCGGCAATGGAGGCTTCTGTAATGGTGAATTTAATATCTCCTATCTCGACCTCAACTCCGTTGAAGGACCGTGCAAACGTTTTAGTCACCTCTTTGTGAAAACCACTGAATTTTTCAAAGAATTTCAACCACCCTACTTGTTGTAACATTTCTCTGATCTGAGGATAACCTTCCAAGTATTTAGTTCCAACTGGTTCGGTCCTCACTATGAGACCCATAACTTCTCTTTCCAACCTTCAAATTGTTGCTCCTCTGTTCATGGTGACAATGGCTGTTACAAAGATGTTTTTGCCCCACAGATGTTTCCTCTATTTTACAGACTGAAATGGTTAAGAGTTGGCTACGGGAAAGAATGATATGGAGTGATTACAGAATGAATATAATGAGGTGAGGATGATGTATATGAGTTGAAAGATATCCCTGAAGAAAATACCACGGAGATATTTTGTAAC